>CAUYUJ010006136.1:9300-31800 GCA_963575745.1 Prorocentrum cordatum
TTGCAAGGATGTCTAGAGCTCCGGCCATTTTATTTCGCGTCGCTCCCCCCCCCTCCCGCGTCCTCAGCGCCAGTGTGGGGCCCCCGCGCCGCGGCTCTCTGCCCCGAGCCCGCCGCGCCCCCAGCGCCCCAGCGGGGGCCCCGCCCACTGCCCCCTCCGCCACGAACGCTTTATCCCGCGTCGCACCTCCCCCCCCGCCCCCGCGCCCCCAGCGCTAGTGTGGGGCCCCCGCGCCGTGGCTCTCTGCCCCAAGCCCCACCGCGTCCCCAGCGCCCCAGCGGGACCCCCGCCCACTGCCCCCTCCGACACGAACGCTGCATTACGCGTCGCACCCTTCCCCTCCGCGCCCCCAGCGCCAGAGTGGGACCACCGCGCCGTGGTTCTCCGCCCCAAGCCCTCCCGCGCCCCCAGCGCCCCAGCGGGGGCCACGCCCACTGCCCCTTCCGCCACTAACGCTTCATCCCGCGTCGCGCCGCACACCACCTCCCCTACCTCCCTCCCCGCGTCCCCAGCGCCCCAGCGGGGGCTCCGCCCCGTGCCCCCTCCGCCCCGACAATTTTATTCCGCGTCGCGGCGCGCGCCACCTCCCACCTTCCCCCCCTTTCCCCAGCGCCCCAGTTGGACCCCCGCCCCGTGGCCCTCTGCCCCAAGCCCCGCCCAGTGCCCCTCCGCCCCGACAGTTCATTCCGCGTCGCGGCACACACCCCCCCCCTCCCGCGCCCCCAGCGCCCCAGTGGGACCTCCGCCCCGTGCCCCCCCGCTCCGAGCATTTTTATTCCGCCGCGCGACGCGCGCCGCCTCACCCCCCCTCCCCACCTGGGACTTGGGCCCCGTTGCTGGGCCCAGAGGGCGATGCCTTGCCCCCTCTTCCCCCCTCCCCCTCCACCTCCCCCTCCCCCCCCCCCATCCTCCTCTCACTCCTCCTCCCCCTTCCTTTTTGTGCAAGAGCCATGGCACGCGTGCCACTTGTTTAGTCTTCCCCCTCGTCTTCACACCTCGCACTCCTGCCTCCGCATTCTTGTTCCCCCTCGTGACATCATTCTTGCATGGCGGCGCCTGTGCACGCATGGAGAATCCGACGCGCCCAAGTTGAGCCACTCCGTTGCGGGCCGAGGACAGGTAAACATACGCCCCCTGCGCGCGCGCGCCAGGCGCGCGCTGCCCCTCCCTCTGAATCCCAGAGAGCCTCCAGAGGTCTCTGAAGTTCTAGGACTTGGTCACCTCGCTCTCCAGGGATGTCCAAAACTGATGTTCAAGATTTACACGTAAATCTGAATCCTGCTTCACACGATGAGCACCTTTTGCTCTCCTGAGACGATCGCGGCCCCAGTGCGCGATCTGTGCAGCTGCAATCAGCTGCCTAGGTAAAACAGGCCCGCCCACCCACACCTTGAGCCAGTGGGCGGCGGTCACAGAACACGGCAGGCCCTGAACACACAGAGAAGCATCTAAAATCTAAACAGCATACGTGCCTGCTACTCTGTGTTCCTTTCAGACAGGCGGAAAAGAAGCTGCCGTGTTCACGGGGTCATCACGACCCTGCCGAGAGCTGCTCGGCTCCACATTGCTGTCCTCCGTCTGGATCTCCCTCGGGAGCTCCTGCTGCTGCCTGGATTTCCGGCGCTCCTCGAAGACTTGCTTGGCGGCTGCAGCGTCCTCGGGCTTCGTGGTATCGAAGATGCCCTTGCCCAGGGCGGCCCGTTTTCGTGCACTCATGAAATTCTCGTCGTAGATGAGCCTCCATTCCTGCTTCTCCAGGAACAGCTTGAGAACGCCGAAGGCTTGCCAGTTGCCCTTCGCGAGCCCGTCCGCGATCTGCGCGTGGGAGTGCACCCACCTGACCACGGTCTTCCCTTCATCGAGAGCATTCCGAAGAGCCAGGGCCTCGATCGCAGTGCGACGCTCTTCGAGCCCGAGTCCAGCTGACTGCGACCTTACCACTCCGTCGTAGAACGCCTTGCAGTCCGTGACCAGCACCGCCGGCAAATGATGGAGCAACGTCATCTTCTCCTGGATGGGAGACTTGTCCAGCAGTATCTCGGCCAGCACCATCCGCACCATGCATTGTTCGCCTTCAGCGTCTCCAGCTCCCTGAACTTCTGCTGCCAGGCTTGGGCGAGCCACGCGTCGGAGTTTCTTAGTGCCCCAGTCTAGCACGGTGAACTGCGACTTCTCGCCGTCCATGGCCTTCGTGGCCGCGATGGCGGTGAGGTAGCCACCTTGTGAATGACCATCTGGCCGGCTAGCCCAGGCTGCGTCGCACCGCGTGAAGACGGCCAGGTCTTCCAAGTCATGGCGGTGGATCTGAAGTCCCATGTGTTGGTTCTGTTTGATCAGCTTAGCGATGTTGCTGGCGGCGTTGAACAGGCTGTGGGTGCCCTCAGGAATCTTCGACTGGAGCTCTGCGACCCACGCGAGCAGGAAGGGCATGGTGTTGACGCCCAGCCAGTAGACCTCTCCGCAGAACGCACGCAGCACGGTCTGGTCCTTGTCGCGCAGGTTGTCCGTCGGTCGGTGCCGTCCTCCGTCAGGTGGCCGTACTTCGGTGATCTTGTCGGCGTAGGCGCGCTGGTGCAGGAAGAACCCCTTCTCGTTCTCCTCAATGGTGACCCCACACTGTTCCAGGCTGGTGATACCGTCATTCATGTCCTCCCAGGTGCCCCACTTGTAGAGCTGCCGGATCTGAGACACGATGTTGGTCCACTTGGGGTGAGCGGT
Organism: Prorocentrum cordatum; assembly: GCA_963575745.1. Taxonomy (NCBI): domain Eukaryota; class Dinophyceae; order Prorocentrales; family Prorocentraceae; genus Prorocentrum; species Prorocentrum cordatum. The sequence goes on from CAUYUJ010006136.1 coordinate 12,019, forward strand.
GTCACCTGCCAGAATGAAGTCATCGACGTGTGCCATGACCATACCGATGAGGCGTCTGGTCTGTGGGCGCCGCACCTGCCACATGCACGGCTCCAGCTCGCAGGGCTGTAGTCCGAGCTTCTTGAAATCGACCTTCACCTTTTCCCACCAGTGACGCGGGGCCTCCCCGATGCCGTACCCAGGCTTGACAACGCGTAGTAGCTCACCCTCGTTCACCTTGAAGGCCTTCTTCAGCACGGCGTCGGGTTCAATGAACAAGTCCTTGTCCAACTCGTTAGCCTGCAGGAACGCCGAGGTGACGTCACCCTTGATCAACTTCCAGTCGTGTGCAGCCGCGATCGTGAGCATCACGTTGCGAGCCCGTCTAGATGCAGTTGGGCTGGCCGTAGGCTCCTTCCCGAGGTCCTTCGTTTGGTAGCCGAGGAGCACGAGCCGCGCCTGGGCCCTGCCGTCTGCCTTCCTCGTGAAGAGCCACCGCGCCCGGATGATGTCGGCACTGTCCTTGACCTCAGACGCGGGTACTGGTCGGAGTCCACGATGCTGAAGCCAGTTGTCCGTTTCCTTAGAGATGGCCACTTCGAACTCGGCCCTCTCGGATACGTTCATCTTGGACCATGAGAGCTCAAGCTTGTCCTTCCGGCGCTGGTTGGCGACGAAGCTGTTGAGGACTGCCTGCATCATGCGATTGTCGACGCTCCTGTCGGCCCCCTCGCTCTTGATGTGCTCGAAATATGCTGTCTGGTGTTCGTCTATTCCCAGGGGAATGACCCGGTCGTCCTTCTGGAGGTCCGCCCAGAGCTCGCTCTCGTCCATGTCGTTGTTGTCTTTCCGACGCTTCTCCGGCGGCTGATAGAGGTCCAGCTCCGGTCCACGATGGGTCATGCGGTACCGGGGGCGCGCCGACGATGACGAAGCAGAAGGCTCTCTTGGTGCTGCTGGTGTTGCTCCCTCAGGGGTTGGTGCTTCAGCTGGAGGTAGGTCCACTGGCGGAGGCTGCTGAGGTATCTCTGCTCCTGCGGGTGGTGCCATCTCCTGGTCCTGAGCGTCTTCGGAGGGTTCGCCTGGTCCTGCTTCTGGTTGAGCCATAGACCTCGGTGTAGTGTGGCTCGACTCCGGTATGTTCATCTCCTCCTCCGTGACAGCGGCAGGTGGCGCTTCTGTCTCGTCTCCTGGTTGAAATGCCTCGGTGGTCCTCGGGGGCTCGTATGCTGTGAGGTCCGGGCGGCGCTGCTCCACCAGGTCCTCGAACGTCCCAGCCTTGGCGGTCTCCAGGATCTCTGTCATGGTCTTACCGAGGGAGGCCTGCTTCTTGAGTTCGGTCAGCATCTTCTCCGTCTCGGAGGCTGGTCGTAGATGCTCGGGCGCGCACCTGATCAACGTGTTCCCGTGAGCGATCCAGACGACCGAGGTCACCCGAGTGCGTCCGTCGATATGCCGTTTTTCCTGAACGAGCACTCGTGCAGGTCCGTACCACCCTCCTTTCTTGCCTGGTCGGTTCTCTCGCCCTTTGCCGTCACGCCAGAAGTACACGAGGTCGCCGGCCTCCCAGGTCTGATAGATCCGGTTCCTGGCTTGCTCGGCATGGCGTCGCCGTTCTGCATACTCGCACTCGAGGTAGCTCTGGCGGGCCAGAAGTCGCCTCTGCTCCTGTGTCTCGCCGGTGTCCCCGTCGATGATGGCGAAGGGGTTATTCGTGGGGGCCATCCCTGTGACGCCCAGCACGTGCTCGAATGGGGAGTGATTTCCCACCTTGTCCATGGAGTTGATCGCATTCACGGCCCAGGTGACCAGCTCCTGCGTGCTGCACTCGGGGTCGTGGGTGGCCATCTTCGTCATGAGTCGCTTGAAGAGCGGTATGCGACGTTCCACCTTGCCCATGAGCCAGTGCGCCTCCCCAGGTGCGATCCATATCTCGATCCCATGGTCGGATGCCCACTTCGCGACTATCTGAGAGCAGTGGCACCCTTCTGGGTCCATGCGAAGAAGGGCAGGTTGACGGTAGTGGCTGCACCACGATTCCCACGTAGAAATCACCTCGATGGCTGACCGGTTGCCGCTGCGTTCGCCCTTCTGCCCGTGGTAGGTGACGCTGGTGAGGCCGGACCCCTCGTCGAGGTTCAGGGTCATGATGTGGGAGGCCTGCTGGGGTGAGAGCCACTCCAGTCCGTCCGCGGCGAGGACTTCGAGCACGCCCGGAATCTCCATGCCTGAGGCTACTCGCACAGCTTCGGGGAGCTTCCCAATATGGCAGCCATGGCATTGAAATTGAAGTGCCAGTTGGAGTACAGGGACCGCTGCACCAGAGGCCTTGAGAATCTTGTAGAGTGTCTTGTTACTGGGATGTCCCAGATTGCGATGAAGTCGCGCGAGTCTCTGTTCGATCTCTGAGACCTCCTTCTTCGACAGCTCCGTCTTGTCGCCCAGGCCTTTGAGGGAAGCCTCGGCGGTCTCCATCTCGATGTCCTCCTCCGTGTTCAGCTCCCCCAACTCGCCCGACGTCTCGACGTCGTCCTCTCCTGGAATCTGTTCCAGGCCCGCATAGATCTCCTTGCCGTACTGGGAGGTTACGTTCTTCTTAAGGATGTGCTTGGCCGAGGCTCGGCACATGGCCGGAGGATAGTAGGCTGTCTGAGCCACCAGATGTCCGTCCTCGATGGCCCGATGTAGGTGATTATCTCCTCGTCCCGTTCGGTTGCTGCAGAGCCGGCCCACCTTCGCTCCAAAGTCGGGGTCGGTAGAGCATACTCGCCATGCCTTCTTCACCAAGAGTCCTGACCTCTCGTCGCGAAGCCCATAGGCACACCCATGGATGATCGTCTCGTACATCTCTGACCGCATCTTCTTAATGGAGGGTGACCTCGACCAGCTGCGACTATTCCAGGGCTGCTCTAACTCAATGTGGCAGTCCACGATCTTCTTCGCCTCCTCGTACAGGGCCAGGCACCCCCGTTGGATCCTGCGCGCCTGTCGTGTCTTGTCCGAGAGCTGCCTTCTCTGGGCCTCCGTCCTCTGGTTCAGGTTCTGGAAGGGACAGTCTGCGGTGCACGGGGGACTCAACACCAACCGTCGGGGTCGTGCCATTCGAAGTAGATGCATGGCCCTGCGGACGCCTGTGGCCGTGCCCATGTCGTAGCCGTTGAAGAGCCCGCACCGTATCACCTGGCCATGCTGCGCCTCCACCGCCTTGCCGAGCGATGACTCGCTCGGGCAGCACACCTCCATGAGATCCGCGCGCTTGGTCTTGGTCAGGTTGACGGTGTCCTCGCCGACCTCGAAGTAGATCTGGTCCATCACCTTGGTCTGCGCCTGGTAGAATGTGAGGAGGTCCGCGTCAGTCAATGGCTTCATCGGCCCCGCTTCTTCGCGGTCTCCGTCACGTCCGAATCGTCCAGCATGCTGTCGTCCGGCACTGGCAGGAACACCCAGGGCCCCGCGGGGTCGCACTTTGCCAGCTTCGACGCCAGGCGCCTCCACCGCATCGCCACGGCCCGACTTCGGATGTCCCCCAGCGCTTCGCCGAGGGTTTCCTTCTCCGAGGTCGATCCGTCCGGATGCAGGCGTAGGCATCGGTGACTCTTGCCTCCGCGGCAGCTGCATCCCGTGATCGCGCGGTTGGGCGCCTTGCAGCATGAGCACCTCGATCGAACTGTTGAGCTTGGTGGTGTCGGAGGCGGTGGTTGTAGCGGTGGTCCTGCTGGTGGAGTCGCTGGCACCGGGTAGCCCGTCCCCATGTACACTTCGTGGGGCGTCGCAAGTAGGGCAGCAGGAGGCCATGCAGGATGAGGTCCGTACCGTGCCTGGAGTCGAAGGCAGTAGTGGGACATGCCGCCGTTGCAGCTGCACCCTCTCCGAGTCCGTCCCACCGCTCCGCAGCACTGGCATCGTCCTGGTGGCTGGTACTGCACTGGTCCCAGAGGACTGTTGATCGGCATCTGCAGCGGTGGTGTTGCTGACGCTGAGCCCGCTGTCGACGGAGCTGACGTCGGCGTGGCAGGCGTGGATTATGCTCGAGTCCTCGGACGCGCCCACTCTGGTCGTGCTGACGGCGGCTGCTGTCGCGAAGAAGAGTCTCCACATGACATCAGACGCGTTCTGATATGTAGGATATGGAAAAGCTGAACTGCTGGGACTCTCGGAAGTTCCTGCACAACATTTTTGGGCCACACGAGGCTGAGGAATATCATTTAGCTTCTTGGGGTTCTGTTCAGGGTCCTCCTCTGGCAGGTGCATCTCGTTTCCCCTGGAAGGTCCCCCGAAGCTTACCCTAGTTGTCCTCTGGGTTCCCCTAGGACTTTCCCTCGTACTAGAACCTCTTGTTGCCTCCGAAGTCCCCGAGAATGTCCAAGAGCTCCCCCACCTTGTCCCACTCGAACCCCTGGTTGTCATCGGTCTCGGGCTGCTCGAACTTTGAGACGTCGTGGGTCTTCTCTCGGTAGCACATCGCGTCGCTCTCGGTCGGCTCGAGGGGGGCTGGCTCGAGGTCTCTCCAGGAGATGTGGACCCTCTTGGGGTCCTCGAGGCTCCTGGGATGTGGCTGTCCCCTGGACCGGGAAACGAACCTGGGCTCCTTGGGCACCTTTCTATGGGCCCCCCCGATGATGAGGATGACGATGGAGATGATATCTCGCTCGCCGACATCACCAGGGGGTGCTGTCCCTGGCGCACGGCGAGGCAGCCAGCGCAGCCCGTCACGGGCTCCTCGGGCTTTTCGTCCAGCACGATGGAGTCCCGCCCTGCCATGTTGACGTGGCAGTTCTCCAGGGACAAGGGTAGAGAGACCTCGCGCCACCACTGCGGCGTCGAAAGGTTGATCGCCAGGTGCTTGCTCGAGAGCCTCTCGCAGTAGTAGACCTTGTTGCCCAGCGTTGGCAACCCAATCCAGTTGCGGCCGCAGTCGACCACTACCTTCAAGTCGTCTGTCAGGATGTCCATGCCCAGGAGAATGTGGACGCGGTTCGCCATCACCGAGAGGCTAATGTCTCGGAGCTCCGGTCCCAAGTATGCACGTCCAGAGACCGTCCCCATCGAGCTCTTCTGGAGCCCGTCGCCGAAAGTGAAGGAGCAGGTGTCGCCGTGCGCCTCGAACTCCACGTCATGGTTCACCAGCATCTCGTACATGAGGTTCTCTACGCTCTCGACGCCACCGAGGCTGCGCGTGGCTCCAATGTCCAGCACGGCCCAGATCCCCTCGCGCTCGAGCAGGTAGACGTACTCGTCCAAGGCCGACAGGATGAAGCCGTTGTGCGTGTTCGTCGCGCCTCCAGTGGCGCCGCTCCCGACCTTGCCACGGTCGGGACAGTCACGAGCCCGATGTCCGAACTGCTTGCACACGATGCACTTCATCTTGGACAGATCTCGCGCACCTTCAAAGCGAACTCGACGATCTTGTTGTCCGCGCCCACGACCTTTCGCATGTCCTCGGGGTCGCCCCTCTGTGCGAGGTCTCGGTGGTGGAGCTTGTCGTCCATCTTCTCGCGGAACCACCGCCGGGTAGTAGTCCCTAGCTACTCGTACTTGTCGAAGGAGATCCCTGGCATCCCTGAAGCTCCGACCCGCTTGGCGATACTGCGCGAACACCTCGTTGTCCGCATCCAAGTCGTCGGGCTCCACCTCCTCCTCCTCGTCCGCGAGGTTGAGGAGCTGCTCGGCCAGCTCGTAGATCTCCTCCGCTTCCCCACCAGTCTCGTCCTCGTCTGCCTCAATGTCGTTCTCAAACAACGCCCGCTCGCGCTTGACCTTGCCGTCCAGCTCCGCCAGAGCCTCCGCTGGGAAGCGCGTGAGCAACGTCTTGTAGGTCTTCGCATAGTTGAAGTCCCCTCCCGCGGTCGCTGTCACCTCGCCCTTGAGCACGGGGGTGAGCCTTGACTTCCGCAGGAACCACCATGTGCGAAGAGGTTTCGCTATCACTTCTTTCACGTCTGGGTCAATGGCCTGCAGCTGGGACAACAGCTCTCTCTCCTTCTTCTCGAACCGGGCCGCCCAATCTTGAAAGGTCTCCCCCGAGTTGCGGCCTAGCTTCAGGAAGAATTCCTCGGCCAACAGACCCGTGTCGTTGAGGCTGGTGTAGTCCAACTTCTCGAGCACATAGTTGAACACCGTCTCCCAGCCGACTAGCTTTCCGTATTCGTCCACCTCGTCCACGTCGTCGATCGAGGGGCAGCTCTCTACGGTGTTCCGAACCCGCGGTCCAAGTGCCCGGACCAGTTGCGGCCCGCAGACATAGCGGTCGTTCACTCCGATGCTCTTCGCAAACATCGACACCTCGAAACGATAGTTCGACAGCTTCTCTGCCTCACCGTTCCAGGATGGTACCTCAACTCGTGATGGTGCCGATGTCCCTGCTGGCGTCGTCATGATGACGAGACTGGTGGGAGCCCGTGGTGCGGATACCACGAGCTCCGCTACCAATCTGAATCGCAGAGAGCCTCCAGAGGTCTCTGAAGTTCTAGAACTTGGTCACCTCGCTCTCCAGGGATGTCCAAAACTGATGTTCAAGATTTACTCGTAAATCTGAATCCTGCTTCACACGATGAGCACCTTTTGCTCTCCTGACACGATCGCGGCCCCAGTGCGCGATCTGTGCAGCTGCAATCAGCTGCCTAGGTAAAACAGGCCCGCACACCCACACCTTGAGCCAGTGGGCGGCGGTCACAGAACACTGCAGACCCTGAACACACAGAGAAGCATTTAAAATCTAAACAGCATACGTGCCTGCTACTCTGTGTTCCTTTCAGAACCCCCCCCCCCCCGCAGGCATTGTCACGCGCTCAGAATCCGACGCGCCCAGGTCGGGCCACCCCCCGGGGGCAGTGGGCACCCAAAAACACGTGCCCCACGCGCACGCGCCAGGCGCATGTTGCCTTCCCCCCCCCCCATCCGCGCGCGCACTGTCACGTGCAAAAAGCTTGGCAGGCCCACGTTGTTTCCCCACCCTTGGCGGGCGTGGACACGTGAAAACACGCGAGGGGGGGGGGGGGGGCGCGCGCGCGCGCGCCAGGCGCGCGTTGCCCCCTGCCCCCTCCGCGGGCGCACTGTCACGTGTAAAGAGAACCTGGCGGGCCGCGCGGCCCCCCCACCCGTGGGGGGGGGGGGGGGGGGGGGGGCGTGGACACGTGAAAGCACACGGGGAGGGGGGCGCGCGCACGCGCCAGGCGCACGTTGTGCCCCCCCCCTTCCGCGCACATATTTCCACGCATGAAGAATCCGGAGGTCCCCAGCTGGGCCCCCCCGTCGGGGCCGCTGACACGTGAAAACGCATGCCCCGCGCGCGCACGCACCACGGGCGCGCGTCGTGCCCCCCTCTGCCCCCGAAGTTTGGCCCCCCCCTTTCTGGGCGCCGCGGATGCGTCAAAATGCATGCCCCGCGCGCGCGCGCGCGCCCCAGGCGCGCGCTGCCCCCCCCCCCCCCCCCGCGCATCCAGTTTCATTGCGCAAAGGCCGACGCGCAGTCGATGGGCCCCCCCCGTTGGGGGGGCCGGTTGCACGTAAAGATACGCGCCCCGGGCGCACCGCGCGCCAGGCGCACGTTGGACCCCCCCCTCCGCGCACGCAGCTTCGCAGTGATAAGAAGCGGCGCGCCAATGTTGCGCCCCACTTTGGGCGCGCGCATGCTCGCCCACAAAGGCTCCGACGCGCTAAAGTTGAGTCCTCCCCTGGGGGCCGTGGACGCGTGAAAAGAAGTGCCCCGCGCGCAGGCGCCGGGCGCATGCTGGGCCCCATCCGCGCACGCGGTCTCACGTGTAAAAAGCTTGGTGTGCCCAAGTTGGGCCCCCGGGGGGCCCATCGCGCACGCGCGAGGCGCGCGTTGGGCGCCCCCCCGCCGCGCAGGCATTTTTGCGGGGGCCGTGGACATGTGAAAATACGGGCCCCGCGCGCACGCGCCAGGCGCAGGCTGCCCCCCCCACCCACCCTTTCCGCTCTCAGGACAGGCTCTACCAACACAAAGAATTATCCCGGCAAAGCAACCTAACAGCGATGTGTAGGAGCATATCTGGAAACATTGCCTGTGGTATTCATGTAGGAGCGCTGTTGTAGAATTCTGGTGTTCTCGCAGCCGCATTCGGATTCGCAGTGGCAGCCGCAGTGGCAACATCAGCGGCAGTCGCAATGGCATTGCCAGTAGTTGCAGTAGCAATAGCTACACTAGCAGCAGCAACAGCAGCAGCAGCAGTAATAGTAACACTAGTAGTAACAGTAGAAGTAGTAGTGATGGTACGAATGGTGACAGTGAAGTAGTAGTTGTAGTGTGTGGAGTGAACGTGTAGGAGTGATGGGAGCAGTGGTAGTAGCAGTAGAAACACTGCTTTCGATAATGGCATCTCCAAGGGAGATCTTCGTATAAATGCATTGAGGTCTAAACAAGACACTGCTATCAACGGATGTAGGTCCAAACGAGACACTGCTATCAACGGGTTGAGCCTCAGACGAGACACTTGCATCAATGAATGTAGCTCCAAAACAGGCACCTCCATGAATGGATTTAGTGTGATGTCGTAGTAGTAGTAGTAGTATGGGCACGGACCTGTAAGAACTGAGTCTCCAGCGGGGTGCTCGGCGAAGCTATTGATGATGATGATGTTATGATTGAAGAGACACTGCCGACCGCCGTAGCATCGACGCGTCTAGAAAAGCAATTGCAGGGTGAGAAGCACCGCAGGCAAACAGTGATTCAGTTGCAGCGGCGAGTGAGGCCGCCGCAGAAGCTCGTCGACAGCCGCGGCACTACCTTCGGCACTCATTCCTGCACCCGCTGGATCACGTTGTTCTTGTGCTGAAATCAAAACTTTGTGGCGGCACTCACAAGAGCAATGGCAGGCTGAGAAGCGCTGCGGGCCCATGTGAGTAATCCCGCACAAGCAGTTACAACAGCAACTGAGGGCTGAGAAGCACCGCGGGCGAATGCGAGTCAGCGGGGACTGTGAAGTGAGAGACTTGAGGCAAACATCGCTGGCTGACTGCAAGACGAATTCGAATTCGCCAATCAAGCAGCGAAAAAGCCTAAGGCACGCGAGGTGCAGCAAGCTGAGAAGCGTCGCTGGCAAGACAGCAGCATCTCATGTCAAGCTTTCTCCTGACGGGTGGCCTCCGAGGATTCTGCACTTCTTGGTTGAGTCGGGTGTCGTACTCCACGCATTCATCCGCTTGTGCTCACCAGATTGCTGAAGCTCTGTGCGCATGCCCAGTGTCTTCAATTTCTTGATGAAGTACTGCGCCTCTGTCACTGCGCCCTCGTCGATGCGGGTTACGTTGCGCACCGTGATAGCATCTTGTGAACAGCCTGTAATGAGCAACAGGCAGACTCTGTGCTTTGCCCTGTTGGGCGGGTCCATTTTGAAAGAGAGCAAGTTGTCTACGGAGCAATAGCCGTGAATGGTCACCGCGTGCGAATTCTCATCGTCAGAGGCGTCCGTCGCACCTGGTGTAGACACGAGGAAGCCACTCGCAGTGGACACGCATCGCGACTTCTGTGTGGCGCGAACAAGAGCCAATGCCAAGTGACAGTTCCAGGCAAGCTGAGAAGCGTTACCTTCGCCACTCGCCGGGGGATACTCCACGCGCATGCTGTAGAAGGGGCAAGGACGTATCTCAGAGAGGTGTGCTGCGAGCATGGCATCCTGGCTCTCGCGGCACTGCTTCAGGATCTCCAAGACGATATTGTAAGAGGTATTGGGAGCGTGCGCTATCTGGAGCGGGGATGCTGCAACCACAGTCGCGTTGACAAAAGTACGCCCAAGCGTGTCATCCTCTGATCCCGCAGCCACATTGCGCACGCGTCGTATTATGCGACAATTGCCCAAAGGAGGGAAGGAGATAGCTCTCTCATCGTGGACCTTCTGGAACTCGGCCATCGTATCAATGCCACTCAACGCGAAGGCTGCCGCTTGGGAGACGGCAACTTTGCAAGAGCCACTGAAATCGCGGGCAGTAGTGGTGAATAATACGCGCTGACCTTTGCTCTCGACCACAGAGTCGCCGGGCTCCGGCTCCTCAAGCCTCATCCCGTTCACCTGCAACAAGCGCGGCAATGTTGCGGTCGGGTCTTCCGACGCCATCGCCAGAAGGGCACAGCAGGACAAGAGCGCCTCCCCGGTGAGAACTTGTGAGGCGTGGTCTGGGCCCCATGTGACCTCATGGGCGGTTGTCAGCTGCTCCCGGTCCTGCGTGAACTGCTCTTGCGCCGCCAGGTCTTTGAGCTGGGTCATTCTGGGACAAGAGCATGCGTCATCCACCACGCGATCCTGCGACAGGTTCAGCTCCAAGTTGCCCTCGAATTTGGCCGCTACGTTGAGAAACAGCAGCGGTTCGCCTTTGTGTGACCTACATTTCTCGATGTTGGCGTCTCCCCAGACAGCAACCACAGCCTCCGCGGTCTTGGACTGTTTCGTCTGGGTCCCGTCAACCAGGTGTACATTTGCCACTGGACCGTGGCCCACGGGAGTGCGTGTGTCTGAAACGGAATGAACCACTGCCATGACGTCGAAGCAGCGACGCGACTTGATGTTCATCATGTCTGCCACAGTAGTTTGTGGAGCTGGCGCCGATGCCCTTGCTGCCCGGGTGACAGAACTGCTGGAAGTGAGCAACATTTTGCACCATGAGCCTCTTTTCCTGGGCGGCTATCGGCCTGCAGCCAGCCTCCGCCATCAAGAACAGCACTCGTTTGCGGTATTCCGCCTCGCCCGCGTGGCCCCGCTGCTTGTGCCGTGCAAAATCTTCTTCTGTAAGAAAATGTCGCAGTTGCAGAGCTGGCACACGAGCGGCCCAGCCATGACGGGGCGGTCGGAGAAGACGCGGAGCTGGCCCCCCTCCACCTCGCCGCCGGGAACGTAGCAGCTCTTCCCCGCGGGGGCGGCCGACGCCTTGCGCACCCGCTCCGCGCACCGCTGCGCGAATTTCCTGCGCTGCGCAGAGAGGCTGGACACAAGCTCTTTGTTAGCGGCAAGGCGCCGCAGGATTGCCTTGGTCCGGATGCCGCTCTCGAGCATCAGCAGGTCCTGGTCGATCCTGTTCTGCGCCTCCTCAGCGAACCCTTCCATGGGGTTTGGAAGGCCATCCGCCTCCGCGATGTGAGTCGCTGTTGTGGCTTCGCTCTCCGCTTGCTCGAAGGCCCGGAGCTCGGCGTCCTGTTCTGGCGAAAACTGCTTGGCTTTCCGCGCTTTCCGGACTTTCTCTGCCAGCTGCCGCTCTGCGAGGCTACGCCCGGTATTCTCCTTCGGGTGGTGGCCGAGGTCTCGCACTTGCTGCATGAGCCCCTCGGTCTCCTGCTTCCGCTTGAACTCCTCGGTCTCCGTCTGCTGATCAGAGCAGCCCAGGGCCCGCAGTTCATCCAAAACGTCTTTGGGGATGCGGTCGCGATGGTCCGAGAAGTTAACGTTTGGACAACTTGTTGTCGGCCCGTTCTTGTTCGGACGTTCCTTTCATTCGCTTCGGTATCCGGCCGAACTGCTCCACGTGCTCGACGAGCGTTTGCAGAGGGCCGCTCAATGCAGCACGCTGAGGAGCAGCGCTGTTCACTGCTGGAGTCTGAGGAGCACCGCTGTTCAATGCAGCAGGCTCAGGAGCACCGCCGCCAGACCGAGAGCTACCAGCATGTCCTGGCATTAAGGTGCGCAGTAGGCGCTGCGCAGTTCCTTTGAAAGGGAATCTTCGAAAGCCGGGCTGTAGCCAAGAAGGCTACGGGGAGGCTGATGAAGATGATGAGTCTGCGACGCTGTGAGACCACAGACGCTTGATGATGACGATCTTGAGAGTGCTGCTTCGAGGAGGGAAAGAAAGAAGGAGAGAGAGAGAGAGAGAGATGGGATCGAGAGCTCCCGGAGGGGGGGTGTGCCCATCCGAGGGAACGGTGCACCCCCCCCCTCCTCAGTACTGGCGACGAGGATCAAGCTGTTTAGGGAAAGAAGAAGACCCCACCTCCCCCTATCCTCCCCCGCGGCCTGAGTGGACCACCCAGGCCTGCGGAGGACGTCATAAAGGGTCGGGTACCCAGTACAGAAATGAAGGGAGAAAGGGGAGGGAGGAAAGAGTAAGGAGCCTCCCTCGTCCTGCTCCTCCTGCTCCTCCTGCTCCTCCTACTACTGCTACTACAAGTATTAGATTCTGGCGGAAACGTCCAGTGCACGATGGCGCCTGGGTCCGCAGTCTTGCCCTGCACGATGACGAACAGAACAAACCGGCAATCGGGTGGCGAGAGATATGACGGGGACATCCAATAAGCAAAATGTGGCCCGAAGAACACGAAGTGGCCTACAGTTGGCTCCGGGCATTCAACATGTAGCCCAGGAATAAAGTTCTGGGAAGTCGAAGAGCACGAAGTGGCCTACAGTTGGCTCCGAGCATCAAAAATGTGGCCCGGGAATGGAGATCTGGGAAGTCGAAGAGCACGAATTTGCCTACAGTTGGTTTCGGGCATTCGAAATGTGGCCCGGGAGTGGAGTTCTGGGAGGTCGAAGAGCACGAATTGGCTTACAGTTGGCTCCGAGCATCCAAAATATTGCCCGGGAATAAAGTTCTGGGAAGTCGAAGAGCACGAAGTGGCCTACAGTTGGTTCCGAGCATCCAAAATGTGGCCCGGGAGTGGAGTTTTGGGAAGTCGAAGAGCACGGAGTGGCCTACAGTTGGTTTCGGGCATTCAAAATGTGGCCCGGGAGTGGAGTTCTGGGAGGTCGAAGAGCACGAAGTGTGTGCCTGTTTGCTTAAAACGAGCCCGGCCGTGAGCCCGGCCCTCGCTGTCCGGATGCCGCCGATCAGATGCTCTCTTTTGACGCCACTAGAAACCTATCAGTCTTCGCTGTTAGGTAAATAGAAAAAGAGAGAGAGAGAGTGAACGAGAGGAACAGAGAAAGAGAGAGAGAGAGAACGTGACATATATATATATATATATATATATATATATATATATAAAAAGAAAGAGAGAGAGAGAGAGAGAGAGAGAGTGGGGAAGTCTTGGTAACGATGGGCGGCGGCGCCACCGATTGCCGTTTCATAGGAGGTGACACCACACGATGAATACAGTTCCTTATCTCCTCTTTGCGAGGGGTGCAGTGGAGGGAAACCGGAGGGGTGACAATACAGAAGGAGGAGCGGAAGGATCATGACGAGGCGGAATAGTCCGTTCCACAGAAGGTGCGAAAGAATGGGTGCGCACACATGGGGGTGCGGCATCAATAGGGGTGGATGGATAATAGACGGGGATGAGCAGCGGCACGCCGGCGGAGAAGAGTCGGTGAAAGGGATAACAAGTGGGGAAATAGTTGAATTTGCCACATTCGAATGTAGTGCGGCCCAGTCCAGTAAGAATTGTCTCGCGATCCAGAAGACGAGAATTGCGGCTGTGCAGCACTTAAGAGCAACACCGCAATGGCTTGTTCTGGGCCTCCCCTTCCACAGCTGGCTCTCGATACGTGTTCCAAATGCTAGGCGTACCTCAAAGGGCTTTGCGAAGTTGTTCTGGCTTCTCTTGGAGGCGTTGGCATCCGATGTTTCAGGACAGGTTGACGAGCCTACGTAGGTATCCAGTGCGCCGCACGTTTGGCAGAAGCCACGCCAACCGAACATGTCCGAGAGGGCAGGCACGAGGCGGCCCACTGCCTCCCATGACCTTCGGGGAACTTCTGCGGGCTGCGGGGCATCAGAAGCCCATCCCCTGTGTGCCGCCGTTGGGTGAGGATTAGGGTCGGGCAGAAAGCCATGGCTAGGGTCATGACATCTTCGAGGTGTCAGTGTCCCCCCGTCTGCTTCCATGCGTCCCATGCCCCCCCCCCTCGTCGGCGCACGGGCCTCGGGCCAGGAGGCGCACCCCTGCTCTCTCTACTCCTTGCCCCCCCCCTCCGTCGGCGCACCCGGTCGATCTCCTTCCTGGACTTCCTCCGTTGCCTTGGACCACAGCGGTGCGAGCTCGTTAGCATGCGAGCGGGGGCGCAGGGAATAGGAGGAGGAGGAGGAGGAGGAGGAGGAGGAGGAGGAGCGGTGCGAGCTCGTCAGAGTGCGAGCGGGGGCGCAGGGAATGATCACCGCGGCGGGCGTCGTGGGCTACACCCTGGGGTTCCTCGTGGTGAGCAGCGCGCTCTCCTGCCACTTGTTTCGCCACCACGCACTCCTGTGCTCTCTCGGCCCAGCCCCCTTCGCGTGTTCTTCCCGTTGCGTCTCCAGTAGAGTGGCGCCGCCCCCTCCGAGGGCCCCCGCGCCAATCGGCGAAACAGTGAGCAAGACAGCGATCACCACAGCGGCGATGTCTGGCCTCTGGGTGGCCCTCGCGGGGCCCCCGGGCCGTCAAGGAAGAGAACAGCCCTGCGCAGAGGGTCGGGACTTTTGCAACGCGTGCCGAACAAATCGGGACCTCGCACGTCGGGGACCAGGAGTTACCACCCTGTTCGCGTTCAGCATCAAGGCCTCCGCTGTTTTTCTGAGCGTGGTGACTTCGGACCTCCATCGTGCCCGACTTGCAACGCAGTCAACCCGCACAGCAAGGATGGGCAACCCTCCCAAGGGTACCCTTGCATCCTTGCCTCTTCGGTCCATCCTTGGCAGCCTTCGCTGACCGCACCCCGCCCGAAAAGCTTCGAAATGGGCGTCCAAGGCCCTTCCACTCATTTCGCGCATCCTTATGATACGGGCCGGCTGTATACAGATCGGAGGTGCCTATTGCGAACCACCGCCCGCCCCCTCTGCTTTGTTGGAAATCGCCCTTGAGGCCAAACGTTGTGTCGGAGTCTGGCCAAGCTATTGGACTAGGTGTTTCCCCAGCCGTTCTGGACCCCCATTCGGGGAACACCTGGGAGAGAAGTGGAAAGAATGACCCTGAGGGAGAAGGAGGACGAGGAGGAGGAGGTGGAGGAGGAGGAGGAGGAAGCGGAGGAGAAGGCTGTGGATGCCTCTTCAGGCTGCATCGTGGCCTCCTGGGGGGCTTCCTGGGAGGCGGCTCTGAGGGGCCTCTTGGGGGCCTCCTGGGGTCTCTTGGGGGCCTCTTGGTGGTCTCTGGGGGCCTCTATTGGACCTGTTGGGCTTCGGAGGTTGGCTTGGGGGCCTCTCCGGGCAGTCGTTGGTCCAATTTGGGCGTTTCAAGACCGTCTTGGGGGTCGGGCCGACTTGGGGGCATCTTGGGCCGTCTTCGGGCCATCTTGGGCTGCCTTGAGGGACTCTTGGAGGCATCTTGAGACCGTCTTGGGCTGCTGTTTGGGGCCCGTGGGGCCGCCTTGGTGCGTCGGAAGCCCGAAAAGGCGAGAACGCTGACAACATCGAAAACCCCAAGGGTATCAATGATGTTGGCCTCATGGAGGTCCTCTTAGGGCCCTCTTGGGACGGATTGGTGGCCTCTTGAGCCGTCTGGAGGGCATCTTGGGTCGTCTTAGAGCCATCTTGGCCGTCTTAGAGGCGTCTTGGGCGCGTCTTGGAGGCAATCTTGGCCGTCTTTGCCGTCTTGGAGGCGAGCGTTGTGCAAATTCTGGCTGGAAGCCGACTGGATGTGATTCGCAACCTTCAAGAATCATTCGATGCAAAATCGGACCATCCCACCGTAGCCATTTTGGCGCCAGGCCGGCCGGCTGGCCAGCTGGCCGCTGGGGTCGGCCGCCCCGGGGGCAGGGGCCGGCAGCCATGGGAGGCGGCCCGAGCAGGCAGGAGCTGGAGCCGCAGCGAGTGGAGCCCCAGCCGGAGATCGGGGCCGACGAGGGCCTGGACTCCACGACCCCGCCCGCAGAGGTTCCGGCGAGCGCCTCGCCGACGACGTCGGCCAGGCCCGAGGACCTGAGCGGCCCGGTGAGCCCGTGTTTTGAAACGCAACACGTGCCTTGTTCAAGACTTACACAGCCCGCATGATGAGGATGAGCAGCTGTCCCAAGGGTACCCTTGCATCTTTGCCTCCTCGGCCCATCCTTGGCTGTCTTCGCTGGCCGCACTCCACCCGCGAAGTGTGTCGACATGGCCTGCCGAGGCCCTTTGCATCCTTATCGCGCATCCTGATGATACAGGCTGACTGTACGTGCTAGCACGCTGCGTATTGGCTCGGCACGTGCTGGTCCAAGTGATGACGAACGCGTCGCGCCAAACGTACGTTTTCAGTCTACGTGCTGTGCTCCGTGCCAAAACGCTAATTACGTGTTGCGTGTTGCGCATCGGGGCAGCTACTCCGAGGACTGCTCGAGCGTCGTCGCGGTCGCCGGCGGGCAGGAGGCCCTCAATGGACTGTACAGGCGGACGGGCACTCTGCAGGGGGGTCGCCCCATCTACGCCGATTCCAGCGACCATCAGTACCTTTATTTATCCAGCGAGCTCAATGCATGGAGGATCGGTCCCAACTACAATGCAAAGTACGCTGCTGTTTCATCGTCAATAGGTGACGCGCCTTGCTGTCCATACATGGTGACTCCTGGTACGTGGGCTACGTTTGCGGGGGAAAAGTTCCAGATCAACCCGAATATCACCGTGGCAGTCGAGCCCAACGACGACCAACCGTGGGCGGAGTTCTACTCGGACAACTTCTGGGTGGTTGGTTGTCTCATCCTGACCCTCTTGCTGTTCCTTGCCCTGAGCCTGTTCGAGAGGAGATGGAAAAAAAGGGCGAAGATTGACCAGCATCACTCCGAGGTGATGCAGGATGTTCACCAGTTCTCAGAGAATTTGGTGCGAAAGTTTATGCCGACCATGGTCGTGGCGAAGTACCAGTTCCGCGGCATGAGGCAGCGAAAGATGAAGGTGGACATCGCCTTCAAAGAGCTCGCTCTCACGTTGCCAAGCGGGGCCAAGGTGCTGGAAGGTGTGACAGGAGAGTTCGGGGCTGGCAAGATGTGCGCCATCTTGGGACCGTCGGGAGCAGGCAAAACAACTTTCATGAATGTGTTGTGTGGCAAGGCTACTTACGGTACGATGGACGGAGCGGTGCTCATCAACGGGGTCCCTGGGGACATATCCTCGATCCAGTCCCTCACGGGCTTCGTCCCGCAGGACGACATAGTGCACGAGCAGCTGACCGTCCGCGAGCAGATCCGCTTCTCCGCGGAGCTGCGGAACGAGGTCGGCACCACCAGTCGGAGGTTGAACAACATCACCGAGGACGTGTTGAACGTCATGCAGCTCCTGCAGGTGCAGGGCAGCATCGTTGGGGGCGTGCGCAGGAGGGGCATCAGCGGCGGCCAGCGGAAGAGGGTCAACGTCGGCCTCGAGCTGGCCTCGCAGCCGACGGTGCTCTTCCTGGACGAGCCCACCAGCGGCCTCGACTCCACCAGCTCACTCGCGGTAGTTCTCTCCCTCAAGAAGATGTGCCAGCTCGGCATGACCAGCATCATGGTCATCCACCAGCCGCGCTACTCGCTCTTCACGCTCTTCAGCGACGTGCTCCTGCTGGGCAAGGGCGGTCGCACCGTGTACCTCGGCCCCTCGACAGGAGCCAAGGTGTACTTCGAGGGCGAGGGCTTTGGGATGCCGACCGATGAGAACCCCGCAGACTGGTTCATGGACGTGATATGTGGCGAAGTTCCCAACAAGAATGTCCCCGACTTCAAGCCCCCGATGCTGTTCGACATGTGGAAGAAGAGCGCGCGGAAAGTGGGAAGGAGCGTCACTCCTGGCGGGAGCGAGTCGAGCTCGGCCTCCTGGCTGCAGAACCAGGAGCGGCAGATGGACGACTCGGACGACCGCCAGGTGCTCGAGGAGGCCCTGACCGTGGAGTGGGACAACATGGACACCAACAACGACGGTGTCCTAAACAGAGAGCAGTTGAAACTCCTGCTGGCGACGTGTGCTCGGCAGATCCCGCCGGACGACGTCGTGGAGGAGCTCATGGAGCGCATGAGCCAGACACCCGACACCGTGACGAAGGAGGAATTCGTCAGCTATCTGTTGAACCTGAGGCATTCCATCGCCGCGGACCATACCGCCACCGCAACGGTCTCCATACCGCCATCGCAACGGGCGCTCGGTTCGAGATCGAGGAGCGGAAGGTCGCTGGACAGCACGAGCTCCGCGAGCGAGACCGACTCGGAGGAGGACTTCAGCAGCGACTGCGGCGACGACGCCACGCTGGGCGGCTCCCCCCGGCAGGTGAGGTTGCAGCGCAGGCTGCCCGGCTTCTGGCGCCAGCTGAGGCCGCTGTTCCAGCGAAGCCTCGTCCTCTTCAGCCGGAAGGACGAGCAGCGCATCGGCTTCCTCGTGGCTCTGTCGCTGGGCGCGGTCGTCCTCGGGCTCAACGACAAGTGCATCTGCAAGGTGCAGCGATGGGAGGCCAACGCGTACCTCAACACCCACACTGCGCTGTCCCTGTTGACGTCGATCTTCTGCCTGGCGACCTACGGCAGCGACCAGCCGGTCTTCCTGCGCGACCGTGCATCTGGGCAGAACGTGTTCGCGTATTGGCTCTCGCGGCAGGTCGTCGACTTGTTCGACCTCACGCTGCAGACCTTCACGTTCACAGCGCTGTACTTCGTAATCTTCCAGCCGCGGGTCGGCTTCTTCTGGTACGGCGTGCCGTTCGACCTTGTCACTTGGGCAGCATCTGGGTGGGGCTACGTCATATCGACCCTCGTGCCTCCAGAGCACGGCGCGTTCATCACCGCGTTGTTGATCTTTGTAGTTTGCGGCCTCTTCGGCAACCCCGCGAACCTCCAGCAGTTCTTCGCGAGCAAGACCATGGAGGTCTTCGTCTCGTGTGTGTCCATCACGCGGTGGAGCGTGGGGATGAGCTTTCTATGGGCCAATGAAAGCAACCACGAGATCATCACCGAGCCCGTCGCGCTCAGCACGTTCAACATGGAGTACAAGGCGTACACATCCGGATGGGGCGGCGAAGATGACTACTGGAGCATTGGGTTCATCGCCCTCGGCATCATGGGCCTCGCGCTTCGGGTCGTGAGCTTGTTACTTCTCACGTTCTTGCCGCGCAACCGTGCCGTTTAAACTTTTGTCAGGGGCGTTATCGCGCAGCGGCGCAGCGATCCAGCTGTCGACTGACGGCGCGTGTTTTTGACCCAGAGTTTGCACACAGCTTATGTGGCCGAGAAGCTTGCGTGCCCGATAACTATCAGGAGGGAAAACACATACACTCTCCCCCACACACAAATAATTGTCGATGTTCAAGAACATATGGAAAATGTTGGAAGTGGGGGGGGGATACGAACATACAGACAATGTGTAAAGAGAATCTTGGGGGTTGTGTCGATGTATGTGTGTGTGTGTGTGTGTGTCCCTGGGCTCCTTCAAATTAGTCCCTGTCGCGGCAGCGCAAGGTTTTGGCCGAAGATCCTCACACGAGATCCCCCCCCCGCTGGCAATAGCGGAGGCTGTTTCATCACGACGATTGTCTGGTCTCAATCTCTGCGCTGTGTTGGGGGGGGTCATGCCCGGCAGACCATGAGAGCGTGCTGATTATGTGTCGGCATGGGCCGCCGCGCGTAGAACAAATCCTAGCACTCCAAGCACCCTGTTAATAAACACAGGGGGTGCCAGATCGAAGACGCCAACGGCAAATCACAGCCGCCCCCTGCCTGGTGGAAACGTCCATGCGGCCAAATGTTGGGCCAAAGTCTGGTTAAGCTATTGGGTCATGTGCTTGTCCAGAAAAAAGGACGAGGAGAGGGGGAGAAAGAGGACCAGGAAAAAGAGTAGGAGGAAGAGGAGGCCTCTTGAGGCCCCTTGTTGGACCTCTTGGGGACCTCCTGGTGGTCTCTTGGGAGGCTCTGAGGGGCCTCCTGGGATCTCTTGGGGGACCTCGTGGTTGCGTCTGGGGGCCTCCGAGGGAACTGTTGGCCTTCGGAGGCCGTCTTTGGGCCCTCTTTCTTTGTGCGCTTTCGA
>CAUYUJ010006136.1:41800-106800 GCA_963575745.1 Prorocentrum cordatum
GCACTTGCACAGGGGTCCGCGGCGTGGATTTAAATTTGGATTTGCGGTGCGAGTATTTCACCATGTGTTTTGAGTAGGGCCCCCACGCAGAGATTTGCCAACATGATCCCCCCGCAACGCGTTGTCAATTGGCGTCCTGCACCGTGGGTCCCAACTTGGATCCTCACGCGATGGGTTTTTAAACGCGTATCCCGTACAACGGGTTTCCAACCGGGTTCCTATACGATGGGTCCCCGATCTGATCCCGACACACTGGGTTTCCTTTGCGCAATAGGGTGTCCCGAAGGAATCCTATACAACTGGTTGCCGAACGGATTCCCATGCAATGAATCCCAAATAGGATTCGTACGCAATGGGTTACCAATCGGGTTCCCATGCAATCAGCTGCAATTTGGATTCCTATACAACTGGCTTCCATTAAGCATATTACACAATGGGTTTCCAGGCGGATTCCCCTACGACGGTGCCCCACCAGGACCCCGACACAGGGGGTCTCGAATTCGGATTCTCACACGAGGGCTTCCCTGTAACATTCCCATGCAATGGAGTTCCGTTTGGATTCCAACGCGCACGATTTCCAGATTGATTATTGAGAAATTGGGGTTCCCAGTCGGAGTCTTGCACGCCGAGTTCCCAGTGGGGCTCCTACGCCATGGGTCCCCGATCAGATCCCACCCAATGGGTTTCCACGAATATTCTTACACTGAGCTTCCAATAGGAGTCCGATGCGTTGGATTTCCAATGGGGTTCCTAGACACTCGGCCCCCAATCGGATTCGCAGGACATCAGCACCAATACGGACCCGGAATCCAACGCAATACGTTCCCAACATGATTTTTTGCAAACGGACTTCCGATTGGAATCCTAGACGATGGGTTTCCAACGGGGTTCCTACACAACGGATCTCCATTAGGATTGATATACAAGGGAACGCCACAACGGGTCTTGTAAACTAGGCTCCCGACAGGGTTATGACACAGCGGCCCCCCCATCTGATTTCTGCACAAATGAGTTTCCCACGCGGTTCCTGCGCGATGGAATTATCGGGACCTTCGGCGGAGCTCCTCGCGGGCCGCGCAGCGGCGGCGCGCGGGCGCTGCCGCCGAGGCCCGCGGCGGAGCCCCATTGGGAGATGCGAAGCTTGTGACAGGGCGAGGAAACCATGAACAACGATTGTTTTTTCTGTTCTCTGACGGGGGCTGGACTTTCGGGGCCCTCTTTGGTCCGTTTCGCACACGTCTTGGGCCCGCCGCGGGGTCCCTTGGGGCCTTCGCGGAACCGTCTCGAGGTCTTGAGGGCCGATCGGAAGCGAAGGGGCGAGAAAACCAAACAACGCGAGGTTTTTACCGTTTGAAAGGTTGTTGCGGGGCCGTCTCGTGGTTCCGCCGGATCCGCCACGGGGCTCTCTTGGGCCATCTTGGGGCCGCGTTGGGGCCGCGGGAACCGATCAGAAGCGAAACGTCGACAAGGCGAACAATGCAGATTCCCCATCGGCGCGCGAACGGCGTTTGCCTCGCGCGGACCATCTCCGGATCATTTTGGGGCTTTGAAAGCCGATCGGAAACGGAAGGGCAGGACAATTTAGCAACCGGAGTTTACCATTTGTTTTGGAAGGGTTTGTGCCTCTGTAGGCCTACGTGGGACCGTCTCACACCTCTCTCGGGCCCACCTCAGGGTTCCGGTTAACCATCTTAGAACCATCATGAGGACGAAATAGCAGATCGGGGGCGAAAGCGCGAGAAGGCCAAGTGCGTTGTTCGTGTTTCGCATAGTTGCTTGAAAGAAGGTTTGCCTTTCGGGGCGCCCTTTGGTCCGTCTCGGGCCTGCATGAGAGTTTCCCTGGGCTCGTATTGGAGCTCTCTTTGGCTCTCGCGGGGACTTTTCGGAGCTCCTCGACGGGGTTTGGCGCGTCTCTTGGGGCCATTTTCGAGGCGATCTAGTAAGACAGTGAGTGCTCTTTCTCTGCGCCCCCGCTGATTCGGAAATTCGATTTGCAATGGGCCGGGCGCCCGCGACGCGCCCCCCCCCCCCCGCCCAGGCGAGGGGGCATGGGGGAGGGGCGAAGTCCCCCCCGAATCAGAAGACGGGAGTTAAACAAGTGCCCTCTCTAGACCATTCACGCCCAAACGGCCGGCGGGATGTCGGAACACCCCTCGCATGCTTCTTGGCCCCACGAAGGGTTCCACGGGGCGCGGCTGGCATATTTCGGAGCACTCTTCACGCGTTTCGTGGCCACGCGAGGGAACCCCACAGAATTCGTCGAGGCCCATTCCGGCGCATTTCTTTCACATTCCGCGGCCGCACAAGAGGCCCCACGAAATGCGTCTGGCCCAATTCAGAGCACCCCTAACATGTTTCGTTGGTCGTGGACACCGCCAGTGGGGCCGCCAGCGGGGCTCTTGATGGGGCCGCGAAACGTGTGAGGGGCGT
Organism: Prorocentrum cordatum; assembly: GCA_963575745.1. Classification (NCBI taxonomy): domain Eukaryota; class Dinophyceae; order Prorocentrales; family Prorocentraceae; genus Prorocentrum; species Prorocentrum cordatum. Next base: position 44,231 of record CAUYUJ010006136.1, read on the forward strand.
GCCGACATGCGTGGCGGGGGCGCATGTACACACCGCCGCTTGGGCCACCGGTGGAGCTCCCCATGGGGGCCACGAGACGTGTGAAGGGTGTGCCGAAAGTCGTGGCGGGGGCGCATGTGGACACCGCCACTGGCCATGGGCCATCGGTGGACTGCCCCATGGGATCACGAAGTGTGTGAAGGGTGTGCCGGAATGTTGCGGAGACTTTGGTGCGGGCGTTTGAGGTTGAACGCGCCAGGTTAAACCCTTTTTTCGCCGAAGGTACTACAGAAGCCAACCTGCAACCAAACATCGCCATGCAACATGTGGTGCCCCCGTGTCATGATTGCTCTCTCTCTCTCTGTTTTTTTTTCCCCCTCTCTCTCTGTCTCTCTCTCTCTCTCTCTCGCTCTGTCTCTCTATCTCTCTAATTAGTTGTCTGTTTTTGTCGAAGGGTTTCTTCGCCGCCGCGTCATGCGCTTGCGGGCTCCATTGTAGGTGGAGAGGGTTCCCGATAGGCGCGCTGGGCCCCCGCGGGACAGAACGTGACATAGCAAAGCTTTTTTTTCGGAGGTTTCCAAAAACGCGTCATTGAAGCTTTCCGAAGCACACGTTCGGAGAAAATGTTGAGGAGCAGGGGGAAGAAAAATAGGAGGGAGGCGAGAACAATGATACGCACATTCAGAATGTATCCAGCTGCCTGCGGCAAGTCCCGCCGCCATGTTTATCCAGTTGTTTCGGTCGTCTTTGCGCGAAGGAACACGGATGGCTTACCCTGTGACGCATTGTATATCCAGGCTTGACGGTGGTAGTGTTGATGCTGGTGGTGGTGGTGATGGTATGAGGTGTCCTAGTGACGCCTGAAGCGTCACATGTGACCCCATCCACAATAAGGATTTGTATCGATTGAATGCTTTTAAAATACGGAAATGTGCACAGGCGCTCTCTTTGGACATTTCCTCTACTAAAGGACGGAAGTGTCTGGAGACGATATGTCTGGGCATTTCCTCTCTTGCGCTTGGTGTTGCGATTTTTTTCTCCCGCGAGACAGACGGCGATACTGTCAAAGGTGGCGCCTCGGCCGTTTCGGAGAAGACGAACGCGATGATGATGATGATGATGATGATGATGATGAAGATGAAGATGATGATGATGATGATGATGATGATGAGGATGAGGATGAGGATGAGGATGAGGATGAGGATGAGGATGATGATGATGATGATGATGATGATGATGATGATCACCACCACCATCACCATGCTGATACAAATGATGGTGATGATGCCGATGCTGATGCTGATGCTGGTGCTGCCACTGATGATGATGCTGATGCTGATGCTGATGCTGCTGATGATGATGATGATGATGCTGATGATGATGCTGATGATGATGATGATGATGATGATGATGATGATGATGATGATGATGATGGTATGAGGGCGAGAAGGAGGAGGAGGAGGAGGAGGAGGAGGAGGACGAGGAGGGAGAGGCAGAGAAAAGCCGTCACATGTGACACCTTCCATCCTCATTACCCCAGGGCCGAAACAATTTGGATGGGATATCTCATGCGAGACGCCTGTTTTTTGTTTAACACATGCGTTGAGAAACCATGGTGGTTTCAATGATTTCGCTTTCTTCGGCCATCTTGGAGATCATCCGAGTTCGCTCTCACATGATGTGTGAGAGTGGCCCTTCGTATTTCCCACTTGACGGCCGGGGGCCTGCGAGCCCAGACGGCGCGAACGGGATGGCGTTTCACATTTTTCTCCTCAACCCTCTAACTATGGGATTCTTTATGAGATTATCAGCATTGTGCTCTTTTTCACGCAGCGGCCCAGACTGCGAGGCACGCCTGCCGTTGAGCACGCGGCAAGGAAGCCGCGCAGGCGTGCGCAGGTAACTCTCGCATCCCCACCGCGCAATCTCAAATTCAACAAAGGGCACCTGCACAGGGGCCCGCGGCATGGATTGAGATCTGAAGTTGCAGATGGACTCCCACGCCACAGGTGTTCACCAGGACTCCCACGCGACGCGTTTCCAGTTGAACCCCCAGGCCGCGGATGCCCAATAGGATTCAGGCGGGATGGGTTTCCAATTGGTGTCCAATAGGGCGCCCACAAAATGGGTTTGAAAACCTAACCTTCGTGCATCATTGAGTCTATAGTCCCTGCAATGTGTTCTTACTAGCGAACGGCGAAATTGTGGGTTTCCAAGCTCCACAGTCGTGCATTCACCGAGACCCTACCCTTACCCGTGCATTCTTAGTAGACAGGAAGGTAAGGTTTGACCCTAGCAGTAGTAGTGGTACTTTCTTGGGTGCCGGTGGCTTTGCTCGGAAAGCGGAACGTTTCCACACCAAAAATCAATGGATGTCTTGGGGTCTCACGTTTAGGTCTTTAAGGTGTCTTGCGGTCGGGCCCCTACTGCAGTGTGGAGCTGCGCTTGAATGCGAAAAATATGTGTCTATGGGCGCGGGATTTGGGAGCCGCATGGGGCCCTCTGAGAACCATGTGGGTGCTTATCTTGCGGCCACCTTGGAGCCTCGTTGAGGCATGGATGAGCCATCGTGTGCGCTCTTTAGGGCCACGCTGACCCATCGTGAAACAATTCGGAAACCGTCACCGTCCCAGCGTGGCTAACGGCCGGTGGCAAACGCAAAAGCATGGAAGGCGTGGAAGGCATGGAATGGCAAAAACCGAATGACGCCCTAGGGTGTCAGGGTTGGATCTGTTGTGGAAGGTTTCATGTGGTCGGGCCCACACGGTAGGTGGTGACGTACGTGTTCGCAATCGCCTTGACGCAGATGGCGAGGGGCACGCCGCTCTCGGAGGACGGGCGCTACCTGTCCTGCGTGTCGCTGGCCATGTACTCTCTTACCATACACGGGAGGGGTCCTGGAAGCCTTGCGACAGTCATGTCGGGTTGCTTTCGGCGGCGAGCCCTGGGGGGAAATGCAAAGGGGCGGGCTTTTTTTTTCCTCAGAAGGTTCGGAGGTCTCCCAGCCTTCCGAGAAGTTTTTTGGGCCTTCCCCGGAGACACAGAAGATTTTTCAGAAGGTGCGAGGGCTTCTGAGAAGTCCGACCCTCCTCATTATCCCCCTCGCTCGCCGCCGATCCTTTGAGAGAATGTATCGGAGCAGCTCGCGCGCGCACGACGTCTCTTCGTGCGACGTTTGGCACGCGCCGAAGGATACAGGGGTTGTAGAGAGAGTTCGTGGCTCTTTGCAGCTTGCCCCATGAATCCATCGATTCATTCTACGATGCTGAGTACGGTCTTGCAAATTTGGCCACGCAGTATCATGTCAAGAGTTGCAGTTGTATCCTCTTGACGTCCGATTGGTGGGCACCCTCTGCGGGATCAGCAAGTCATGGGGCCATGGCAAGTTTTTCGCGGTTTCGAATCGCCCCCGAATGCCCACACTAAATGGTGGCAACATTCAAGCGACATCTTCAGACGGGCCTCAGCAGTCAATTGCGTATTTCTTTGTTGCAGTGGTCTTGGACGCTAGTGCTCGGCGCGCGCATACCCCCACGACCAGTTGGCAGGATCGATCAGAGCTGGCAACGGCTCGCAGTAAGGAAAGATGTGTGTTCGATTGGGTTGACTACCCCAGCTCAACCACGTCCACCGCTTCTTTCACTTTGATTTCCATCGGTGCACAGTCAACCCGCACAGTAAGGATGGGCAACCTTCCCAAGGGTACCTTGCATCCTTGCATCGTCGGCCAATCCTTGGCCACTTTCGTTGGCCGCGCCCCGCCCGCACAGCTTCTAAGTGGACGCCCAAGGCCCTTTGCGTCCTTATCCAGACCCCCGACGTCATGACTGTTTCATAACGTCGACCCCCAGAGGTCTGGACCCTTTCCCGGGGACCTGTTTTTCATCCTGAGTCGGTTTTCACGCTCCTGGTGCCTGGTAAGGGCCCCAAGGGGCCGAACAAAAACAAAAAACCTCCAGTCGCGATTTCTGCCACAGCGCGAGGGGGTCTGCATCCTTATCGCGTATCCTTATCGCGCATCCTTACTATACGAGTTGACTGCAGAGGTCTCTCCGCTCACGCGACACGGTCTCGTGTCGGGCAAGCGCCCCTCTCTCGCCACAAGAGGGGGGGGCAGTAGTGCCCAGGGGCGCTGGGAAATTAGCTGGAGAGGGCCCGCAGCCCAGGAGGAGGAGGAGGAGGAAGCAGGAGGAGGAAGAGGAGGAAGGAGGAAGGAGGAAGGAGGAAGGCGGAAGGAGGGGGGAGGAGGAGGAGGAGGAGGAGGAGGAGGAGGAGGAAGGAGGAGGAGGACGGGGAGGGGGAAGGAGGAAGGAGGAGGAGGAGATGGAGGAGGAGGAGGAAGGAGGAGGAGGCGCGGGTTAATGACGCTCGGCAGGGCGCTCGGCAAGGTTGGGCAGGGCTTAGGGGGGGCACCGAGCATGCGCTGCAAATGTTGAAGGCATCTGCAGTGGAGGTCCATGCCAAGAAACACCCTGCTTGTCTCCAGGGTGCTCTGGGTCTCTTGGGTGTCGGTGGTTTTGCGGTCGAGAGCGTGACGATCCCACACCAAAAATCTATAGACGTCCTGCGGCCGCTGGGTTGGGTTTCTTGTGGAAGGTTTCTTGTGTTCGGGCCCCTACAGTAGTGTGGAGCTGCGCTTGAATGCGAAACGTTCTGTGTCTGTGGGCGCGGGATTTGGGAGCCTCATGGGGCCCTCTGGGAACGGTGTGGGTGCTTATCTTGCGGCCACCTTGGAGCCTCGTTGAGGCATGGATGAGCCATCGTGTGCGCTCTTCAGGGCCACACTGACCCATCGTGAAGCAATTCGCAGACCGTCGGAATCGCGCGAAACATGTGCCCAGCGTGGCAAACGCAAAGGCATGGAAGGCTGGCCTGGCATGCTGGGCTGCCGGCTTCTTTTTAGCATTGTTGCATTGGGCTTGCAAGAGCAGCTTGCTCCGCAGCCCAAACGTGGACGGTCCGAGGAACTCCGCCCTCTGCCGCGTGCTTCTCCACTGACGGAGTCGTGGCCTGGAGCCGTCTGGTTGGAGGCGTAAGTTTGGACGCCCGAAATGGGTGCGGAAAGAATGGGCAAAATGCCCAACAGCAAATGTTGTCCCGAACCGACAGCGGCCGCTGTTGGGCGGGCGGCCTTCTGTCTCGAATGGACACAGGCCGCGGCGGCGCGGACAGCGAGTCCTGTTCAGAATGAGCAGGAACTGCTGTTGGGCATTGTATCCATTCTTTCCGTACCCATTTCGAGCGCCCAAAGGAAGTTCCGTGTGCGTGGCCATGTTCCAGGTGTGTCGTCAGTGTTCGGCTGGCGGGGCTCTTCGAGTTGTTCTCTCAAGGGGTGTCGGCCTGGGCACGTCTGTCTGCCCTCTTTGTGGCATCTGCGCTCGCTGCTGCAGTACCGTGAGCCGTGGAAGATTCGTATGACCAGCCTGCATCCACAGTGGGCCACCGTCCTGGAGGCAGATTCAGGTCTCTGCATGCGACTTTGGGGCCATCCCAGGTCACAGCTGGATGAGGCTGAAGACCCGAAGGACCGGATAGGGACCTCGGGGGGGCTACGGAGGGTGTCCAAATCATTGCGTCGAAAGAGACAGCGTAACTTACAGTGTTCGAACGCTGCAACAGATGGAATCCGGATTTACGCTAACCACCGCAAAGCGAGATGGTAAAGGGACATTTGCCATCGGCTCGTCTATTCGACGAGGTTATGCCGGCTGCCTTGCCGACATGATGGATCAGGTTGTGCGACTTGGTCGTGGGGCGCCCACGGCATGAAGGGAGGACTTTCTTGGACGATCTGGCCGATTTCGCCAATGCAATCAAGGACGAGGGCGACACGATGATGCTGGTCACTGCCACGCTGTTCGTTATATTGGAAGGGTGGTGTGGGCATGTCGTTCAGAGCAGACGGGCCAGCACATGAAGAGCTGACTAACACTCACCGAAGTACGGTTTGCTGTCGGAGTGTCCCGTCACAGATCTCCGGGCTTTGGCAGCAGCATCGTGTGCTGCTATGGTGTCCTGTGCTTAATTGGCCCTGGAAGCGACAGGGCCGTTTTCTTACCGGTTCCGTTTTGCCGTTTTTTGCCGGTTCCGACGCCGTTGTTTTACCGGTTCTGTCGACGTTTTTTAACCGGTTCCGGCTCCGGTTCCAATCCTGGCGCCGTTTTTGTTGCCGTTTCCGGTCGCCGTTTTTGTTGCCGTTTCCATTTTCAAGGGACATGTTGTTGGAAACGGTGAAAGAACGGCCCTGCCGTTTCTGGGGCCCACGAAGGTGTCCTGTGTATGTTTGTGGTTCGCTTTGTCAGTCTAATCGTCTAATCATAGTCCCCCCTCGATCTGTCTCGCTCATCGTGCTTTTCTCATTCTGGGGCAGGCGGGCAATGCGACTGCTCTGCTTGACCGCTTTATCGCAAACGCTGCTTGCGCAAGCCCCCACACGCAGCGCAAGATAAATGGTTGAAGTCCCATTGCGCTCCTAGGATGATCGAGGGAGTCGTACGCGGCCGCTTTGAGTTTCTTGTTTCGGCAGTGCGATCAACGTCCTGTGTAAAACACTGCCCAGGTGCCAGAGCGGGCAAACATTGCTGACACGGGTGTCGAAGCCCAACAAGATGTGTCACATTATGTTTGTCAGGAGGGGAAAAAACACACAGACACAATTAATCGTCGATTCCTTTGAAAATATTGGAAATCTGGTAAGTGGGGGGAAGACAGAAACCCAGAAAATATTGGAACATATGGGGAATAGTTTTATTTGTGTGTATCTAGATGTTATCCCTCATATGTGTGGAGTATTCGCAGATGCTGACCCGCGGAGCACCAGAGGTCCAACAGGGATTTCTTTGGACGCTCGGGTTGTAACATTCAGATGTGTTGGCTCGAAGCATGCTGGGCTGCATGTGGGTTTCTTTCCCCTCCATGGGCGATCCCCCCACTAGCATGACGTCTTGCAGGAGCGTTCCCCCCTGTGCTTTCCTCCCCATGCTCCCCCCGAGGCCCCAAGACTGCCCAAGACCGCCTCAGGGTGCCTGCATGATGCTCACAAGCCCCAAAGACCCACCAAAAGTAGGCCTGAGGGGTCCGGGGATTCCCGAATTCCTCCATGAGGCCCCACGAGGACCTAAGACGCTTCATAAAGGCCTCAAAGGAGCTCTCAAGCAGGGTCCTGGGACGGGAAGCTATTCTGGAAACAGGAAGACATAGGAAGCCGAATCCATTGAATTGTTCTCTTTTTCCTTCCAGGCCTTTAGGATGACGTCGGGAAGGTAGGGAGATCCATCGAAGGCCCCAGTGGATGCGTTCGCATGGCGCACCCGCCCCTGTTCCAGCACACCCCTCACACGTTTCGTGGCCATGAGGGAGCTCCACCGAAGGCCCCAGAGGCACCGCCTACATGTGGGCGCCGCGCCCGTTTCGGCACTCCCTTCACACGCTTCGTGGCCCCATGGAGGGCTCCACCGAAAATCCCAGAGGCACCGTCCACATGCAGGCGTCACTCCCGCTTCGGCACACGCCTCACACGTTTCATGGCCCCACAGGGAGCTCCACCGAAGACGGTTTTCACAAATGCGTTATTGACAATTGCATATGCTGGGGCCCTTCGCCAGGACTACTGTTTGGGGTAGGGATGCCACCAAAACCGTACTGTTCGCTTTCGAATTTGTGTTTCTGTTGTTTTCAGGAGTTCCACAAACTCGGCGAGGAAGGATTGCGGAAGGAGCGTAGCACATCAGACCATAGTATTCACAAGTTGTGTTGTTCCCATCCATTTTGTGGTGTTGGGTCCTCGTTTTGAATCCTTGGCGCCCCGCGTTCACTCCTCTTCCTTCCTGTTCCCCCTCCTCCCTCCTCCCATATCTGCATCTGCCCTCCGCATGTCCACTTCAGCGCACCCCTCACACGTTCCGTGGCCCCATAGGGAGCTTAATTTGAAGGCCCAAGCGGCTGCGTTCGCATGGCGGCCCCGCACAAATTTCGGCACGCCCCTCACAAGTTTCGTGGCTCCAGAGGTTGCTTCACCGAAGACGTTATTCACAACTGCTTTATTCACAACTGAATTTGGTTGGGTCTATTGCCAGGATGATTTCAAACCATCCTCCGGTGTTGGGTTCTCGGCTTGAAGGGCGTCCTGAGTCGCCTTCCTCCTCCTCTTCTCTCCTCCTCCTCCTCCCTCCTTCCATGCCTGCCTCTGCTATCCGCATGTCCTCATTACTATCATCATCGTCAGCGCCATCATCACCGCCACAGCATCATCATTAGCAACAGCAACGTCACCACCTTCATCTTCAGGGTCATCAGCATCACCATCATCATCAGCATCATCATCAGCATCATCAGCATCATCATCAGCACCATCATCAGCATTATCATCATCAGCAGCATCGTCATCATCAGCATCACCATCACCACCATCATCATCATCATCATCCTCATCATCATCATCATCATCATCACCATCATCATACTCGTCGTCATCATCGTCATCACGATCAACTGTCCAACCCTCTTCGCGTGCTTCGTGTGCTTCATGTACTCCATCACGTCAGACCCTCCGAGCGCTTCGTGGCCCTACAGGCGGCCACAACGAAGGCCGCAGTGGTTGCGTTCGCATGTCGTACCCGCAACCGATTTAGGCACCCCTCACGCACTTCGTGGCCCCATGGGGAGCTCCACCGTAGGCCCCAGCGGCTGCGCCCCCAGGACGTGCCTGCGCCCGCTCCGGCACACCCCTCACGCGCTTCGTGACCCGATAGGGAGCTCCACCGAAGGGAGGAGGAGGAGGAGGAGGAGGAGGAGGAGGAGGAGGAGGAGGAGGAGGAGGAGGAGGAGGAGGGTGCGGGTACGCACACCACTCACACGCTTCGTGGCCCCATAAAGGGGCTCCACCGAAGACTGCAATGGCTGCGCTCGCCTGGCGTACCCGCACCCGGTTCTGCACACCCCCGTTTCCTAGGTCCCATAGGGAGCTCCACCGAAGGCCCCAGAGGATGGGTTCGCATGTTGTGCCCGCACCCGCCAGAATTTTGTGGCCCCATTGGGAGCTCCACCAAATGATCCAGTGGCTGCGTTCGCATGGCGTACCCACACCCGTTTCGGCACACCCGTCATGCGTTTCGTGGCTTCATGGAAATCTCCACCGACGGCCCCCGCGGCTGCGTTCGCATTGCGCATCTGCACCCCATCCTGCACACCGCTCACACGTTTCGAGGCCCCGCAAAGGCGTTCCATCGACCCCCGGCGGCTGCGTTCGCATGGCGGCCCCGCACCCGATTGGGCACACCCATCGCACGTGTCGTGGCCTTGTAGGAGATCCACCCAAGGCCCCAATGGGCGCGTTCACATGGCGCACTGGCACCCACTTGGCGCACCCCTTCACACGTTTCACCGAAGGCCATCGCGGCTGCGTTCGCATGACGGCCCCACACTCGATTCGGCGCACCACTCACATGTTTCGTGGCCCCATAGGGGGCGCCACCGAAGGTATTAGAGGTACCGTCCACAGGCGGGCGTCACGGCCCGCTTCGACGCATCCCTCACGCGTTTCGTGGCCATTCAGGGGGCTCCACCGAAGTCGGTTCTCACAGCACGTCATCCACAAGTGCATATGATTGAGCCCGTCGCCAGGAAAATTGTTTTGGTGTGTAGGGATACCACTAAACCATAATGTGTGTGTTGCGTTCGTTGTTTGTTTGTTTTTTTCAGGGGTTCCACGAACTCGGCCGGGAAGGACTGCGGAAGGAGCGTGACAATCAAACCATAGTATTCACGAGTTGCTTTGTTCCCATCCATATTGTGGTGTTGATTCCTCGCTTTAAATTCGCGTCGCCCCGCGTTCACTCCTCTTCCTCCTTTTCTTCTCCCTCCTCCCTCCCCCCTCCTCCCATACCTGCATCTGCCCTGAAGGCCACAGCGGCTGTATTCGCATGGCGCCCCCAAACAATTTTGGGCACCCCCCTCACGCTTCGTGGCTCCATAGGGAGCCTCACCGAAGGCCCCAGTGGCTGCGTCCACACGGCTGCTCCGCGCCCGTTTCGGCACACCCTTCACACGCTTCGTGGCCTCATATGGGGCTCCACCGAAGGGGCTTCAACGAAGGCCCCAGTGGCTGCGTTCGCATGGCGGCCCCCCACCCGATTTGGCACACCACTCACACGCCTCGTGGCCACATAGGGAGCTCCACCGAAGGATCCAGTGGCTGCGTTTGCACTGCAGCCCCGCACCCGCTTCGGTACACCCCTCACACGTTTCGTGGCCGTATAGGAAGCTCCACCGAAGGCCCCAGCGCATGCGTTCGCATGGCGGCGCGGCGCCCGATTGGGCACACCCATCACACGTTCCGCAGCCCTATAGGGAGCTTAATCTGAAGGCCCCAGCGGCTGCGTTCGCATGGCGGCCCCGCACCCGATTTGACACACCACTCACACGTTTCGTGGCCCCATCGGAGGCTCCATCGAACGCTGCAGCGATTGCGTTTGCATGGCGGCTCCGCACCCGATTTGGCACACCCGTCACACGCTTCGTGGCCTCATAGGGAGCTCAACAGAGGGTCAAAGTTGCTGTGTTTGCATGGCGGCCCCGCGCCCGATTCGGCACACCCCTCGCACGCTTCGTGGCTGCATGCGGAGCCCCACCAAATGCCCCAGTGGCTGCGCTCGCATGGCGCCCCCGCACCCGATTCGGTATACCCCTCGCACGATTCGTGGCCCCATAATGGGCCTCACCAACAGCTCCAGTGGCAGGGTCCGCATGCGGGCGCCGCGCCGATTTCGGTGCAACCTTCACTTGTTCCGTGCCCCCATAAGGGGGCTTCACCGAGAGCCCCAGTGGCTGTGTTCGCATGGCGGCTCCGCACCCGTTTCGGTACACCCCGCACACGCTTCGTGGCCCCATAGCGGGTTCCACCTAAGTGGATAGTCTCAACATCATTACCCGCAACTGCAAGCCAACATACGTTTGGGCCATAAACACCACCAAGCCATACCATTCACAGATTGGTCCCAGCCACCCTGTGGTGTTAGGTCCTCGTTCTGAATACGCATCGCCCCGCGTCCCTCCTTCCTCCTCCCCCTCCTCCCTTGTCCTTCCTCAGAAACTTTCCGCGTGTCAGTCCCGGCATCCCCCATGACACGCTTCGTAAACCCATGGGGAGCCCCACCGAAGGCCCCAGCGCCTGCGTTCGCATGACGTGCCCACACCCGATTTGGCACTCCCCACATTCGCTTCGTGGTCCCATAGGGGGCTCTACCTAAGGCCCCAGCGGCTGCGCTCACATGCGAGCGCCGCGCCGACTCGGCACACCCCTCACACGCCTCGTAGCCCCATAGGGAGCTCCACCGAGCGCCCCAGTCGCTTTGTTCGCACGGCGGTCTCGCACCCGACCCGGCACGCCCCTCCCACACTTCATGGCCCGATAGGGAGCTCCACACTGAGCTGCAGCCGCTGCGTTCCCATGGCGGCCCCGCACCCGATTTCGGCACACCCGTCACACGCTTCGTGGCCCATAGGGGGCTCCACAGAGGGCCCCAGCATTTGCGTTCGCAAGGCGGCCCCGCACTACCCCTCACACGCCCCTCGCACGCCCCTCGCGCGCCCCTCGCACGCCCCTCGGCACGCCCCGTGGCACGCCCCTCGCACTACCCCGACCCGGCACACCCCTCGCACGCCCCGTGGCTCCATAGGGAGCCCCACCGAAGGCCCCAGTGGCTGCGCGCGCATGACGCACCCGCACCCGATCCGGCACGTTCCCAACGCGCTTCGCGGCCCCACAGGGAGCCCCACCAGAGGCTCGAGCGGCTGCCTTCGCATGGCGGCCCCGCGCCCGACTTCGGCACCACTCGCACGTCTCGTGGCCCCATAGTTAAGTCGGGCCTGTCCCTGTACAGGAGGAACATTCATTTTTTTAAGTCTGGGGACGATGTTTAAAGTATGTTTGGCTATTCTGGTGCATTTTAACATAGTTTTCATTTTTCGCGCAAAATCAGCCTGTAGGGAAACCTCCCCGACCTAACCCCATAGGGAGCTCCACCGAAGGTCCCAGTGGCTGCGTTCGCATGGCGGCCCCGCGCCCGATGTCGGCACATCCCTCGCGCGCTTCGTGGCTCCATAGGTGGCCCCACAGAAGGCCCCAGTGGCGAAGTCCGCATGCAGGCGTCGCACCGACTTCGGCGCACCCGTCACGCGCTTCGCGTCCCCATAGCGGGCTCCAACGAGAGCCCCGGTGGCAGCGTTCGCATGGTGGCCCCGCGCCAGGTTCGGCACACCTCACACGATGTGCTGTCCCATAACGGGCTCCACCGAAGAAGAGATTCTCAAACTCTTCACTCGCAATTGCCTATGGTTGGGTTGTTCCGTGCAAGGATAACTCCCTAATCATCCTGTGGTGTTGGGTCCTCGCGTTGAAGAAACAACACCCCGCGTCGTCTCCTCCCGCTGCCCCTCCTCCCTCCCATGCATACCTGGTCCACGCCATTCTGGTGCACACCTCACGCGCTTTTTTCCCCAACCACCTTGTGGTGTTGGGCCCTCGTTTTGAAGAGACAGCGCCCCGCGTCCCACTCACTCACTCACTCGCTCACTCGCTCGCTCCTACTCTCTCTCCTCCCTCCTCCCGCTTCTGCCTTGCTCATGTCGTTTTGGCGCGCCCCTCACACGTCGCGTGGCCCCACAGGGAACTCCACCTGAGGCCCAACAAACATGGTTCCCAGACCCTGTCATACCATTACGGCGCACCACTCACACGCTTCGTGGACCCATAGAGGGATCCACCTTTGGCCCAAAACTCATGATTCGCATACCTTCTCAACGCCATTCGGCGCTCCCCTCACACGCTCCGCGGCCCCATAGGAAGCACCACTCAAGGCTAAACAACCCTGGTTCGCATCCCTTCTCCACGCCATGTCAGGGCAACCCTAACACATTTCGGCTCCATAGGGGGCTGCACTTAAAGCCCCCAAATCCTGGTTCGCATACCATCTCTGGCTCCATGGCGAGCTTCACCTAAGACCTACAAGACTTCGCTCACATATTCTATCAAAGCCATTTCGGGGCACCCATGCGCCGAACTCGGTGCGACGCCCGCGTGCGGGCCTTGCCAATGAGGCCTTCAGCGGAGCTCCCTACTGGGCCACGGAACGTGCGACGGGCGTGCCGAGTCGGTCGCGGGGCTGCCTTGCGAACGGAGGCATTGTGGCCTTCGGTGGAGCCCCCCATGCAGCCACGAAACGTGCAAGGGATGTGCCGACTCTGGTGCAGGGCCGTCATGCGATCGTTGCCACTGGGGCTTTCGGTGGGGCCCCCTAGTTATGGGGACGCGAAGCGCGTGACGGGTGCGCAGAAATCGGTGCGATGTCTGCCTGCGGACTTTGTCACTGGGGCATTCGTTGGGGCCTCAGAACCTTTCTGGGTTATGGGCGAGGGGGTTGTGGTAGAGTAGGGTTTGAGGCCCAGCTCACACTGGATTTTGATTAATTATCCTGCGGTTGATCCACGTTCTGAGTGCGATTTGCAACCTGCCATGCGCAGTAAAGTGAGTACAAAGACCTTGTCCTGGTTACTCAATGTTTCTATGTTGCCTTCCCCAATTATTACGTGTCTCTTCGTCCTCCTCCTCCTCCTCCTCCTCCTCCCCCTCTTCCAGATCTTCCAGTCGACCCAGCAGGAGTTCGCCCAGGCCGTCGACGCCCGCTTCGCCGCTGTGGACTCGCGCCTGGGCAGCATGGAGCAGCGGATGGCAGACTTCGGCCGCCTTCGTCAGGAGATGGACGACCTCCGCGCAGAGATGGGCGTCGTGGCGTCGGCCACCCCGCAGGCCCCGCTGCTGGAGACGGGCTGGTCTAGGCCCATCGACCCCACCATCCTGTCCATCGTGGCGCGCGCGAACGTCCCGAAGGAGGCGGTCGCGCAGGCGCTGCAGCAGCTCCTGGTGGACGCCGACCTGCACAACCTACCCCCTGAGGCGACAAGGCTGGAGGGCGAGGAGATGGGGAGGCACTTCAAGCTCCGCTGCGTGGGAGCCGTGGGCCTGGCCACGCGGCGCGTGGGGAAGCTCGTGGGCCTCCTGCGCACAGGCCCCTTCCACGTGGCGGGAGTTCGCCGCCGCGCTGCCGAACGGCCCGAGCGTCCCCCTCAGCGTGGGCCGCGACCGCAACCAGTCCCAGATCTCCCACGAGATCTACCTCAAGCGCATCAAGGCCGCCCTTCAGGAGACGATCGAGGCGCGGCTCTTCGCCGACAAGGAGGCCAACGCCATCACGGTCAAGTGGCGCCAGCTGCTCAAGCTCTCCATCGCGTCCCCAGGTGCCACGCCGACGGTATCGTGGAACATGGTGGCTGTGCGTGCGATCGGCCAGACGCAGGAGGCCCTGCAGGCGGTGGTGGATCGCGCCTTGGAGCCCGAGACGCAGCAGTGGACGCTTTGACACTCTCTCGCGCGCCTGGGGAGGCGACGGTGATGGTGTGCATCTGGGGACCTGTTACTGCAGGGCTCTAAAGCAGTCTGGGAAGAATGCCACCAAGAAGATCAAGAAGCAACTTGCATATATTCAGCGATCTTGGAAGGGGCCAATGCTGCTGGCGCTGCAGGAGACGCATGCTTCCGAGTACAGCATGCAGGTGCTTCTGGAGCGATTGAGTAAACCGTTATGCTGCTTCTCCTCGTGCATGCCAGGAGGCCGAGAAGACGCAGGAGGGGTGGCCACGGTGGTGCCCGCCACTGCTGACGGCTACGCCTGCGATTTTGTTCCTGAGGAGGTGGTCCCTGGTCGCATCCTCAGGCTCAGTGGTGAAGTTCGACCTTCGACTCAGGGGAGTCAGCCGTGCAACTTCGTCCACTGGAACATCCACAACCACGACATTTCACCTGATCAACGGCGGCGTGTTGCAGAACGCCTTCGGCAAGACCTGGCTTGGGCGCACCAGTGCCCCGCCACCCGCTCCACCTTCGTCGTGGGCGACTTCAACTTCGGCGACTACGACGAGATCGACAGCGTCCTGGATGCCGACCAGCCCCTGCAGGCGCAGGCCACGCGGCCCAGCCGCGGTGGAGGCGGACGCGCCCAGGCGGCAGCCGCCGCTGGCCAGACCGCTGGCCAGACCGCACGTCTGGCCCGCCACCCTGGCCAGCGGCAATGGCTGGATGCGCTGCGGGCAGCCACGGAGATGATGCCTGGCAAGCCGACGCACTGGAACGCCAGCACGCGCACCAGCTCCTCCATCGACCGCGTGTTCGCGGGGATCCCGCGGTGGCAGCTCTGCCAAGGCTGGCAGGCGTGCCGGGTGCGAGGCGAGGCGCGCGAGATGCACATCCGCGGGATCAGCGATCACTCCATGGTCGCTGTCTCGCTGCTGCGGCGCACGCCTGGGCGCCGACGCCCTGACACGCCAGCGGCCATCCCCCTCGCCGTGGTCCAGCGCCCGCGCTTCAAGGAGATTGTCGACGGGTACCTGGCGATGGTCCCCACGCAGCACCAAGAGCCGCCCGACGAGTACAAGTACTTCGCGCGGATCCTGCAGGCGGCGGCCAAGGATGTCCAGGACGAGATCCTCGTTGCCGAGGGCTGGACCAAGGGCGCCTCCGCCATCATCTGGCGCCAGCTGGCGAGGGCTTTCTGGCGCCAAGACTGGAGGCTGGCGCAGCTGGTGGTGGCACAGAACGCCAGGGCGCGCGAGCTGGTCAGGGCCTCGGAGCAGACTCGCTCGGTCGAGATCCTCGACTACGCGGAGTTCCAGAGGAGATACAACATCGCCCAGCGGAAGGGCGCTGCGGGCAGACGCCGCGTCCTTGAGGAGGCGGCCCAGCATGAGCCTGAAGAAAGCCGTCGGCGCCAGCTCGTGGCCCAGCAGCGGGCTCTGAAGCGACGGGCGCGGCTCTGGGCCCCCTTCAACGCTCGGCGCTACCTCGCGCGCCTCGAGACAGATGGTGCCGAGTTGACCGAGGCCTCCGACATCAACGCAGCGCTGGGCCAGCACTGGGGCAAGGTGTTCTGCCCGCCGACGCCAGCCGCGCTCACCGAGCAGAGGGCCCGAGAGCAGCCGGCCTACCTGAAGCGCTTCGGGGTTCCCGCGGTCGACTGGGACGCCTACTGCCCGCCCGCAGTGGCGACGGTGCGAGAGGCGCTCCGCCGTGCGCGCCCAGCGGCCCCTGGCCCAGACGGCCTCCCCGCCGCGGCCTGGGCTGTGGCCTCTGGCGGCGCAGAGGCTCTCCACCGTTCCTTGGTGTGGATGCTGGATGGCTTGCCCATGCGCTCGGACTACAACCACGCGATCAGCATCTTCCTGCCGAAGGGCTCGCTGGTGACCGACAGGGTGAGCGTCTCGCGAGCCCCTGGCTGCACGCGCCCGCTGTCGCTGCGCAACACGGGGGCCAAGGCGATCAGCGCGGCCCTGAACCACCCTCTGAAGCGGGCCGTGCAAGCGGCAGTGGCGCCCAGCCAGCGTGGCTTCATCTGTGAGCGTCACTTTCTCGAAAACCTAATTGAGCTCGACAGTCACGCGAGAATTGCAAGCACGCGTGCTCTGAATCATCCCTCCTCTGACCTCACCTCGCCTCTGCTTCTTGCCTATGACTATGCACATGCCTTCCCATCTGTGGCCCACTCGTGGCTCTGGGCCGTCCTGTCCCATTGGGGGGCCCCAGAGGCCCTGGTGAATGCAATCCGAGCCAACTATCTTATGGCTGCCGCCGTTAGCTCCGACTGCTCTCGGGGCCTCCTCTTCCTCATCCTCGCGGGGGTCCTCCAGGGTGATCCTCTTTCTGGCAGTCTGTTCGTCCTAGCTGCTCATCCGTTCTGCGCGGATATGGAGCGCACCCTAGAGGCCGCTGGCAGAGGAGTCGGGAGGTGGTGCGCGGACGACGTGGGGGCGGTTGTGTGGGGAAAGCCAGGCCTCAGGGTGCTCGCTCGGATTTTCAAGAACTCCGATAAGTTGGCGGGGCTCGCTTTAAAACCCTCGAAATGCTGTGCCACCCCTCTTTGGGCCCCGTGGTCTGATGATCTCATTGCCCCGACGTCCGAGCTGCTGGCCTCCGCGTGTGCATCCTGGGCTGAGTTCAAGGTCGGCCCGACGCTTGAGTACCTCGGCTGCGTTGTAGGCCCCGCTGCTGAGAGCGAAGAGCAGTGGGCAGCACCTGCGGCGAAGCTTGAGCACCGCGTCGCCGCCCTGTCGCGTTCCCATGCTGACGCTGCTGCCGTCGTCTCGCTCTACCACGAGCGCGCGCTTAGCGTGCTTTCATACTAGTCGCAGTTATAGGAGATCCCTCGGTCCCTCCAGCGGCGCGAGAAAGATCTGTTGACTCGCGTGTTTCGGGCCCCTGGATCCTGGCTCTCTGCCTCCTGCTTCCTCGACCTCGACTCCCTCGGTGGTCCGCGGGTCCAGGGTATCCGAAGCAACGCTCTCGCCGCCAGGATGAGGACAGCCCTGTCGTTTAAAGTGTGTTGGTCCAGGATGTGCGGCCTCCTAGAAGCCGCTGCGCGGGAGCGCGCCCAGGTTGGCCAGCTGCACTGGCGCGGCCCCCGCGGGGCCCAGGAGCTTTGCCACTGGCCGCCCTTCTGGCGGGAACCGGCGGTTGCGTGGTCTCTGCGGGAGGCGGCGGAAGCTAGGCCGTCTTTGGGGCGGGACCGTCGGGCGGCCCAAGAGGGGCTGGCGGCCCTCGTGGCCGAGCGTCGTGCTGCGCGGGAACGCTCCGCACCGCAGAGGGTGGAGCGATCTGGCGCTGCTGGCAGAGGCGTCCCAAGATTCAAAGTGCAGCGCGCTCTCTTGAGAGGTATCCGTCCTGCGATTTACCTGTCTCCCCCTCGTGCCCCTTCCCCCCCTCCTCGGTCTCTCATCGCCTGCCTGCGTCCCCGTCTCGTCAAGTGGTTCTCGATCCCTCTCGAGACCTCAGCGGCTTTCGACTGGGCTGCCATTAATTCGATGCTCGCCTCGGCCCCCCCCTCTTGGCGGATGGCCGCCATCCGTGCCTGGACAGGGGGGTGGGTCACAGACACCAGACTAAGGAATGCCGACCGAGGCTGCCTGCTCGGGTGCGAATGCGCCCGAGATAGCCTTTCTCACTACATCGATTGCCGCCGATTTCTTTGGAATGTTGCTATGGTCTCCCGTCTCAACCTTCCTGCTTCTCTCTCTGACCGTCTTGCTCTTTCTGAATGCTCGCTGGTGCGTCTGCGTCAGATTGTCATTCTTTATCATTTGCACCGCCTGCTGCACGCGCGAAGGCGAGCTCCTGGCTCGACCGCGCCCGACCCGCCCTCCTCACTCCTCATCGCCCGCGCAGCTCGCCCCGCCACCGACTTGCCCATGGGCGAGTGGAGGCGCTCGAGCGGGCAGCGACAGAGGGGCCAAGGGTAGCTTGACCAAGGGACCTCTGGGGACGCTCCGCCTCTCCCCCCTCTTCCCTCCTTCCGTAAACGACGCAGCGCCTATGTGGCACAACGCCTATGTGGCATTCTTGCGTCTTGCCGCCCTGCCTCCCTCCCACCTTCGCCCCATCCTCTTCCTCCCTCCCCCCCCTTCTCCTACTGCTCTTCACCAAATGCATTCCCTCATGGGCCACCCCTTCCTCTGCGTCCCATCCTCTCTTGTTATCCATCCCGCTCTTCTGCGATTGCCATCCATACCGGTCACCCTCCTCCGCGTTTGGCCTTGAGCAAAGTTATCGCCCGCAGCGAAAGCCAGCGCAGTGTGGCAACTGCCTCCTGCAGGATGGATGATCAGCTCCAGCAGATGCTGCGCGTTCAGCAATTGCAAGCCATGCAACAGATGCAACACAGCATGCAACAGGCACAAGCTAAGGCTGCAGCCGCGGCGCCAGATGCCGCGGACAACAACAAGAAAGACCAGATGTCGACATCAACTGTTCCAATCATGAAGCTGCCCCGTGTCCGCCTGGCAGAAGCAGTGGAACGCGTCACCTCGCTTGATGGTGCTACTACGACAGACGTGAACCAATAATGCCTCGCTGTCATCTTGTGGTGTTTCACCCGGGTGAAACCCAACGTGCAATGTACCGAGCTGCGTGCAATTACATACGACGACTTCTACGGTTGCCTGAAGAAAGCAGCTGAGCGAGTGAAGGCGCACGATGAGACCGCGTACCAGCGCACCCTGCGCGCGTTCCAAAACGCCTCCACCATCTCCAACATTCTCGTGATGGAGGAAGCCATCAAGCTCGGGTTCGACCCCGCGTACATGGAAAAAACCAAAAAAGAGAGGTAAACGCGAATTGGATGAGACCAAGCAGACGTTGGCCGAACTGTTCAAGAAAAAGAAGAGTGACGACAAGCAGGTTCAACAGCAACGTCAGCTACAGCAAACGCCCTTGTCCTGCGCCAGCAGCGCCAGCAGCGGTGGCAGCTGTGGCGAGCCGTCGGTCGGCTCACAGGCTGCCACGCACGCTCTCCTGGAGAGCATGCAGTCGCAACAGAACTTGCTCGCAGAGTTGGTGTCGAAAGTTGGCACGGGCGGCGTCGGCAGCCAGAGGCGCCGTCCCCGGGCACACCAGGAGCCCCTGCTGCAACTGACCGACGGTTCGGTGGGGCCCAGAGCGGCAACGCAGCCAGGACAACAGCCACAGCAGGCAACCACGAGCCCAGCGCGCCAGCACCAGCAGCCACAGGAAGCACAACAAGCCCGCCAGCAGCCGCAAGACCACTGCAGACCTACCAGCCTGGGCAGCAACAGCAGCCACCGCAGGTCCAGCACCACGCCGACGGAGAGCCCCCCCAGCAGCAGCACGAGCCCTTGCAAGCCCGCGAGCAGCCCGACGGGGGGCAACCGCAGGCCCAGCAGACGCAGGAGCCACAGCAGCCCCCTGAGCAGGAGCATCCCCAGCAGCAGCGCCAGCCGCAGTCTTCAGAGTACGACGAGAACAAGTGCGCGTTCTGCCAGGACACGATTGATCCTCACGGGGTGGGCGACAGTGCAGTCGAAGCGTTGCACTGCGGCCACGTCTTCCACACGAGCTGCGTGAACGACTGCTACACTGCTCTGAACAAGACGCGGTACAATTGCTGCCCCTTCAAATGCGACTCGTCTCCAGCGATGGCCGCGGCGGCGAGCATCGCTGCGGCGACGGAGCCAGATCCCCCGCAGGGTCAGCCACAGCCTGGTCAGCAGCAGCAGCAGCAGCAGCAGCGCCAGGAAAATCCCGACGCGGCCAGCGCCGCCGCCGACGTGGAGCTCATCTCTTGAGAAGGGCCGCGCACCATGAGTGTGGCTATTGCCTCCTCAACACCTCCAGGGCGAACGGAGGACGCGAGCGTGACAATGTGAGTTGCAGTATCATCGTCGTCATCGGGCGCCGTCGCTGAGGGGGAGCTCCGACCACGGCAGGATGATGATGATGACGATGGTGATAATGATGCCGATGAGGAGGAGGAGGAGGAGGAGGAGGCGGAGGAGGCGGTGCTAAGCCCTACGCCGTGCCTTCCAAGCCTCTGGGAGTCCTCTCTGGGCACTCACGGGGTCCCCTGCTGGCCCTTCTTATGGCCGGTCTTCCTGCTCCTTCCCCCGTCTCGGGGCCACCTGAATTCATAAACATGTTGCCTGTTGCCCTCGGCGTGCCCAAGAACAGCGAGGTCAGACACCAGAGGATACATTAATCGGGTATCCGCCAATGCTTAGGGAAACACCGAACCATGTTTCCAACCTGACTTCCGCCAGTGCTTAGGTGTGTGCGTGTGTGTGTGTGTGTGTGTGTGTGTGTGTGTGTGTGTGTGTGTGTGTGTGTGTGTGTGTGTGTGTGTGTGTGTGTGTGTGTGTGTGTGTTCCAGGGCACGTACGAGTCACCAGTAATAGTGTGTGCACACGTTCCAGGACACGTGCGAGTTACCAGTAACGGTGTGTGTGTGTATGTTCAAGGACACGTGCGAGTTACCAGTTACAGCGTGTGTGTGTGTGTGTATGGTTTCCAGGACACCTACGAGTCACCAGTAACGGCGTGTGTGTTCCAGGACACGTACGAATTACCAATTACGAGGGTTTTCCTGGGGGCCCTTGTGATCTCTTCGGGGTGGTGACTGGATCTCGGGGAGGGCGGAGGTCCAATGAAGCGGGCCTCCAGAGGCTCCTTCGGGGGCTCTCGGAGCTGTGTCGGGCCCGTTTCGGGGTCCCTTGGGGGCGTCTTGGGGCCATCCTGGGAGCGGGCGATTCGATCTGGGGGGGGGGGGGCGGAGATCCAATCTGGCAGCCCCAGGGGGGTCTCTCTCGGGAACTCTTGGAGCCGTCTCGCCTGCCGTCAGACTGGACGCCGTAGCAGACTTCGCGTGGCAATCGTCTTCAATTATTCACGCTTCGCGTATCCCCACCAGCCCATGGGAGTTGCCTTGATCAGAACTGTGTAGCAGCATGCGGCCCCCCAAGGGGGGGAGATCGTGTTGTTTAGGGCGGTCTTGGGGCTCTCTTGGTGCTATTTGGGGAGTCTTGGTGCCCTCTTGCGCCATTCTGGAGCCTTCCCAACGGGGCCCCCACGGGTGCTACAACGGACTCCCTCCTTGTAGCACCCAACGGGTGCCCTTTATGACCTCTTTTGCGGCCTTGGCTTGTGTTTGAGCCGTCTTGGGGGGTCTCTTGGGGCTCTCTTGGGAGCTGTGGGGCGCCCTGGGGCCCCCTTGCGCGATTCTGGAGCCTTCCCCACGAGGCCCCCACGGGTGCTACAACGCACCCCCCTTTTGTAGCATCCGTCGGGTGCCCTTTATGAGCTTTTCTGAGGCCCCTGTTGCTGGTCACCTGTTGCTGGTCACCTGTTGCTGGTCACCTGTTGCTGCTCACCTGTTGCTGGTCACCTGTTGCTGGTCACCTGTTGCTGGCCACCTGTTGCTGGCCACCTGTTGCTGGTCACCTGTTGCTGCTCGCCTGTTGCTGGTCACCTGTTGCTGCTCACCTGTTGCTGGTCACCTGTTGCTGGTCACCTGTTGCTGGTCACCTGGTGCTGGTCACCTGTTGCTGGTCACCTGTTGCTGGTCACCTGTTGCTGGTCACCTGTTGCTGGTCACCTGTTGCTGGTCACCTGTTGCTGGTCAGTTGCTGGTCACCTGTTGCCGGTCACCTGTTGCTGGTCACCTGTTGCTGGTCACCTGTTGCTGGTCACCTGCTGCTGGTCACCAGTGTTGGGGCTCGCGCCCTTCTCGCCCCTTCCCGCCCTTTCGCCCTCCTCCGTCGTCCGCTGCTGCTGCTCCCTCTTGTCCCTCCTCCTCCTCCTCCTCCTCCTCCCCCTCCTCCTCTCTCCTCCTCCCGCCCCTCTTTTTCCTTCCTGGTGGAGCCGCTATGTTTCAAGGGGATTTCGTATCACAGTGGACTGTTTCACTTCAGGCGTGCATCGAAGACTTGCTTTGAGCGTAAAACATCGCTGGCCGGTGTCGCGGTACAAATTTAAGTGCTTCGCCTTGGCCGCCCCGCGGTACAATTTCAACTGCTTCGCCTTGCCGTTTTGCTGGCTGTTTCAATGGAGGTGCAGTTGTTCGGTGCCCACATGCAATGTGTAACCATCCTCACACCCTGAGGAGCGCTCGCATGCTCACTGGTTGCCTGTGCATTTGTTTGCTGAAAAAAAGTAACGGTGTGTGTGTGTGTGGGTTCCAGGACACGTCCGTGCCCTCACCAGGTCCGCAGCATTTGCGGCTCAGCCAGCAAGCGCCATGCAACAGTGCGTGTGGCTCTAGCCCCCGCCAGTGCCCCCGCCAGTGCGTGTGGTTCAAGCCTCCGCCGAGACGCTAGGCCACATGGCGGATGCGGTATCAGTTCCGAAGGAAGTTTTGCAAGCAATTGCGAGGGCTAGGCCTGTGTGCTTCTTTTATGCCGACCCGAAGCGGCACTGCAAGAAGGAAGGCCGATGCCCAAATCTTCACGCCAATGTGAATGAGAATCATTTGCCACATGTCAGCGTCGAAATCAAACATGGGAAAGCGTTGATGAGTTTACGGCCCCCGTTGAAGCAAGCATGGGAATTGTACTTCAAGGGCGTGCCACCTCCCGTGGGCCAGCATAAGAACTGCCTTGATGGCGCCGTCGTCTACCACGAGCTGCATTGCATGGTCGGGCCAAATATGATTGCTTGCGCCGCTGCGGACACATCGGGATTTGACCGGGATTTGTTAAGATTTCCCGCAGCGATGGTTCGTCTGACAGGCAAGTTGGTCGAGCGACGTCGGCTGATTTCCCGGTCTTCTTGGCCCAATCTATATCTGTGGAGAACGCGTTGGGGATCCTGAAATCCAGGCAATGCTTTCCTGGACCAGGGGTGTGCGGGCATGGTATTTTCGGCTTTCTACTGCAGTCGTTGGACACAGCAGATTTGGAGGATGTGTACCAGAGAGGTGGCAACAGCGGATACAACCGCGGGGCGGTGATCATCATGCAATATTTCGGCTTGCTTGTTAAAACTTATCAAAACGAAACGGTGCCGCCTGGCGCCGTCTCGTGTTCTCCAGACAAGAAGTTCGTGCAATGCGCTGCCGCCCCAGAGTCGGTGAAGTACGTGCAAGCGATGTTCGACGAGCAAGATTTGGTCCACGCCTTGGACGTGCATTTGAGGACGAGCGGCTACTCCGCCTCCATGCACGACGCCCTTTTCCAGGCGAAAGCATCTTTGGCGGTGGTGTCGGAGTCTTCGCCGTCGGGATTGGTCGCGCTCTCGAACCGCCTCGTGAACGCAGCGGCGCTGGGAAACAACGATGCGGTGGACGCAGTCTGGGCAGATCCGGAGAGGTGTAAGGGATCTGGCGGATGAAGCAATACGAAGTGGAGCAAAAGCGACTGGCACCGCCAACGCGCAGAACATCACAGAATTTTGAGCGAGGTCTCCGCCTCTTCGTACGAGCAGGGTAGGAGGGACGTCCTGGCACAAATGGCAATGCAGCAGTGGTGGTACCATCAGCTTTTTCAGTGCCACACGAACCAGCAATGGGCAGCATCAGCTACAGCAGGTGCGCCAACGACGTCGGCACCAACACCTGCCCAACAAGCACCTGTAGCTACAACTGGCGCGCCAACACCTGCGGCACCAACGCCAATCGACGAATCAGACTCCGACAGCAGTTCCGGCAATAGCGCCAGCAACGCCACAGCCCCGCAACCGCCGACGCCTCCCATGGTGCCGGGTCGCGAGCGGCTTCCGCCGCCACCGCCGCCGCCTGCGGCGGCAGCGGCGGCGGCTCGCGAGCCGCTTTCGCCTCCTTGGGCCGCGACGCGGAGCAAGTCGCGACCGCCCCTGAAGCCGCTCCTTCTCATTCCACGCCATCATTCGCCGCGCGACGACCGCAGCCCTTGAATGCCATAGGTTTGTACATACTTCAGATCGGCGTGGCACTTTGCCTTCCGAATTCGGGCGCCGCTTCCAATCGACGACGCATTTGTCGCACGTGTCGCCCTGAAAAGTGAGTGCCCTTGCGATTTGTCAATCGTGTCGGAGGCCTTTCGGGCGGCCGAAAAATTAATTATTTTTCATGACTTCCCCTGATTCTCTAGGATGTTCTATGTTTCGGGCGGCCGAAAAAAAATAATTCATGATTTCCCCTGATTCTCTAGGATGTTCTATGATTTCCCAATGATTTTCTATGATTTTCTATGATTTTGCATGATCGCAATTGGAATTAATGGTTTTTCTAAGTTTCTTTTCGCCTCTGGTGCTGGTTTCTTTTCGCTTCTGTTGCCGTTTCTGGTTCTTTTCTTTCCCTTGCCACAGAAGGAAGAAGACCGTCTGGACAGCGACGGTCTGGACGTCCAGGCCGCCACGCCTCACGGGCCGAGCATGAGAGGGAGCAGGATAAGGGAGGAGGAGGAAGGAGGAGAGGAGGAGGAGGAAGGAGGAGGGAGGAAGGAGGAGGAGGAGGAGGAGGAGGAGGAAGGGGAGGAGGAGAGGAGGAGGAGGAGTAGGAGGAGGAGAGGAGGAGGAGGAGGAGGGAGGAGGAGGAGGAGGAGGAGGGGGTCCTATTATTGGCCGAGTCGCGAACGCCTGCCAACAGGGAAGGCGGGGAGCTAGACGGGAGTGGCGGCCCACCGGGGACGCGGTCAATATCAAAACAAGGATGCCGCCACACAGTGTCTTTGGGATGTGTGGCCCGAATTGAGGCTAACAATTGAGCAGAATGCCAATCCAGCCGGCGGCGCTCTTATTCCGACCGAAGGGCGGGCCGACAAAGAAACGCGGGCCAGGGACGAAACGGGGACGGGCCGGAAAGCGAGGAGCCGAGGAGCGAGAAGGGGAAGAGGCGAGGGAGGGACGACGACAGGAAAGGACAGACAGGGCCAACAGGGAAGGCGGGGGGGGCTAGCCGCACCGGAATTAGTGAGGCCACCTCCAGTCAGGCCCTCCTCGGCCTCCGCCTCTTCCCCCTCCCTCCTCTGTTTCCTCCTTCTCCCTCCAGAGCGTGGTATGTCAGAACGCGTGCGTTTTTCGTGCGCTGACCTGCAAGAGTGCTCTTTGTTTTGGGTAATTCCAGTGGTGCTCTCGTTGTTTTCTCCTTCTCCCTTCGGAGCGTGGTATGTCAGAACGCGTGCGTTTTTCTTGCACTGACCTGCAAGAGTGGCCAACGCGTCGCTCCGTCGCAGTGTGCGAGCGCAGAGCAGCTTAGCGTGCAAGTACTCTTGGCTGATACCGCCCCGACCGAACTGAACTGAGCTGGGAACCGCAGGGGATGAAACGCCACTGAGGAAGAGGACGAGGGGGAGGAGGGAGAGGGGGAGGAGGAGGAGGACGAGAGGAGGAGGAGGAGGAGGAGGAGGAGGAGGAAGAGGAGGAAGAGGAGGAAGAGGAAGAGGAGGAGGAAGACGAGTGACCCGCGCTGTTGGACACGATAGCTTGCACCACATGCTTCTGGTAGCTTGCACCACATGCTTCTGACCAACACCACAGCCTCCTCCTCCTCCTCCTCCTCCTCCTCTTCCTCCTCCTCTGAGGGCCCTTGTAAGGCACCCTTCGAGGCTCCAAGGGGACCCCGAGAGGGCTCCAAGAAGGCTCTGGGAAAGGCCCAGTGGCGATATAACTCAGGGCGGTGATTACACACCTCCCTGGGGCCCTCTTGGGCCCGTCCTGGGGCCCCCTGCGGGGCCATTGAGAACCTTATGGCCGCGCCCCCAGGCCCCGAGAAAGCCCAGCGAAGGCCGCAAGAGGGTTCCTGGAGGCCCCCAGTGGCGTATATAACCCGACGCGTTCGTTATATACCCCCTTTGGGGGGTCCTTGGGCCCCTCTCGGGCCTGTGTTGGAGCCTCTCAGGGGTTCTTTGGGGGCCCTCTTGGGCCCCCGAAGCCCTCAGGGAGCCCTCCTCCTCCTCCTCCTCCTCGCTCCACTTCCAGTGGCATTTGGGCCAAGCCGTGAAAAATACAAGCGGTGTGGAATTTTTCCTCCCGCAAGGATCATTGCAGAAACGACGTAACGTTGATGAAAAGCGACGTCACCCGAGTAAGTATTGACCACGACGACGCTCCCAGTCCGCAAGCATGGCTGCACAATAGTGGCCTCGTTTGGTGGGAGTTGGATTACATCCACAATCATTTTCGAAGGGGGGGCAATGCAAATGAAACGGAGGCATTGGTTGTTGTGGCTACGATCGAAACTCGAAGATTATAATTGCGCTGGCAACGTGCACTTGGCAAACAATTGTGAGCCCATCGGCGATGCGGTTCTCAACGCTAACGTTTGCACCACGCTGGGGCTGTACACATTTTTTTCATATCGGTTGACGTGTGTTGCGATGTGGCATCAACGTTATCACTCGGCTACATTCAAAAAACAATTTCACGCATTTGCAGGTCGACTCCACCGTTGCAGACATTCGAAATTAGGCTGCCTGGGGAGAGCTTGGTCCAAATGCGGCCCGACTGTCACTGCGTTGGGTTCCAGCAGTAGCACCAGCAACGCCACAGTCCCGCAACCGCCGACGCCTCCTATGGTGCCGGGTCGCGAGCGGCTTCCGCCGCCACCGCCGCCGCCTGCGGCGGCAGCGGCGGCGGCTCGCGAGCCGCTTTCGCCTCCTTTGGCCGCGACGCGGAGCAAGTCGCGACCGCCCCTGAAGCCACTCCTTCTCATTCCACGCCATCATTCGCCGCGCGACGACCGCAGCCCTTGAATGTCATAGGTTTGTACATAATTCATATGGCACTTTGCCTTCCGAATTCAGGCGCCGCTTCCAATCGACGACGCATTTGTCGCATTTGTCGCCCTGAGAAGTGAGTAGTGCCCTTGCGATTTGTCAATCGTGTCGGAGGCCTTTCGGGCGGCCGAAAAATTAATTATTTTTCATGATTTTCCCTGGTTCTCTAGGATTTTCTATGATTTCCAATGATTTTTTTTTATGATTTTCTATGATTTTGCATGATCGCAATTGAAATTAATGGTTTTTCTAAGTTTGTTTTCGCCTCTGGTGTTGGTTTCTTTTCGCTTCTGTTGCCGTTTCTGGTTCTTTTCTTTCCCTTGCCACAGAAGGAAGAAGACCGTCTGGACAGCGACGGTCTGGACGTCCAGGCCGTCACGCCTCACGGGCCGAACATCGGAGGGGAGCAGGGATCAGGAGGAGGAGGAGGAGGAGGAGGAGGAGGAGGAGGAGGGGGAGGAGGAGGAGGAGGAGGAGGAGGAGGAGGAGGAGGAGGAGGAGGAGGGGGAGGAGGAGGAGGAGGGGGGCCTATTATTGGCCGAGTCGCGAACGCCTGCCAACAGGGAAGGCGGGGAGCTAGACGGGAGTGGCGGCCCACCGGGGACGCGGTCAATATCAAAACAAGGATGCCGCCACACAGTGTCTTTGGGATGTGTGGCCCGAATTGAGGCTAACAGTTGAGCAGAATGCCAATCCAGCCAGCGGCGCTCTTATTCCGACCGAAGGGCGGGCCGACAAAGAAACGCGGGCCAGGGACGAAACGGGGACGGGCCGGAAAGCGAGGAGCCGAGGAGCGAGAAGGGGAAGAGGCGAGGGAGGGACGACGACAGGAAAGGACAGACAGGGCCAACAGGGAAGGCGGGGGGGGCTAGCCGCACCGGAATTAGTGAGGCCACCTCCAGTCAGGCCCTCCTCGGCCTCCGCCTCTTCCCCCTCCCTCCTCTGTTTCCTCCTTCTCCCTCCAGAGCGTGGTATGTCAGAACGCGTGCGTTTTTCGTGCGCTGACCTGCAAGAGTGCTCTTTGTTTTGGGTAATTCCAGTGGTGCTCTCGTTGTTTTCTCCTTCTCCCTTCGGAGCGTGGTATGTCAGAACGCGTGCGTTTTTCTTGCACTGACCTGCAAGAGTGGCCAACGCGTCGCTCCGTCGCAGTGTGCGAGCGCAGAGCAGCTTAGTGTGCAAGTACTCTTGGCCGATACCGCCCCAACTGAACTGAACTGAGCTGGGAACCACAGGGGATGAAACGCCACTGAGGAAGAGGACGAGGGGGAGGAGGGAGAGGGGGAGGAGGAGGAGGAGGACGAGGAGGAGGAGGAGGAGGAGGAGGAGGAGGAAGAGGAGGAAGAGGAGGAAGAGGAAGAGGAGGAGGAAGACGAGTGACCCGCGCTGTTGGACACGATAGCTTGCACCACATGCTTCTGGTAGCTTGCACCACATGCTTCTGACCAACACCACAGCCTCCTCCTCCTCCTCCTCCTCCTCCTCTTCCTCCTCCTCTGAGGGCCCTTGTAAGGCACCCTTCGAGGCTCCAAGGGGACCCCGAGAGGGCTCCAAGAAGGCTCTGGGAAAGGCCCAGTGGCGATATAACTCAAGGCGTTGATTACACACCTCCCTGGGGCCCTCTTGGGCCCGTCCTGGGGCCCCCTGCGGGGCCATTGAGAACCTTATGGCCGCGCCCCCAGGCCCCGAGAAAGCCCAGCGAAGGCCGCAAGAGGGTTCCTGGAGGCCCCCAGTGGCGTATATAACCCGACGCGTTCGTTATATACCCCCTTTGGGGGGTCCTTGGGCCCCTCTCGGGCCCGTGTTGGAGCCTCTCAGGGGTTCTTTGGGGGCCCTCTTGGGCCCCCGAAGCCCTCAGGGAGCCCTCCTCCTCCTCCTCCTCCTCCTCCTCCTCCTCCTCGCTCCACTTCCAGTGGCATTTGGGCCAAGCCGTGAACAATACAAGCGGTGTGGATTTTTTTTCTTCCCGCAAGGATCATTGCAGAAACGACGTAATGTTGATGAAAAGCGACGTCACCCGAATAAGTATTGACCACGACGACGCTCCCAGTCCGCAAGCATGGCTGCACAATAATGGCCTCGTTTGGTGGGACTTGGATTACATCCACAATCATTTTCGAAAGGGGGGGCAATGCAAATGAAACGGAGGCATTGGTTGTTGTGGCTACGATCGAAATTCGAAGATTATAATTGCGCTGGCAACGTGCATTTGGCAAACAATTGTGAGCCCATCGGCGATGCGGTTCTCAACGCTAACGTTTGCACCACGCTGGGGCTGTACACATTTTTTTCATATCGGTTGACGTGTGTTGCGATGTGGCATCAACGTTATCACTCGGCTACATTCAAAAAACAATTTCACGCATTTGTAGGTCGACTCCACCGTTGCAGACATTCGAAATTAGGCTGCCTGGGGAGAGCTTGGTCCAAATGCGGCCCGACTGTCACTGCGTTGGGTTCCCTCAATTCTTACGGCGGGGGCACGCTTCGACTTGTAAAATGTTGGAACACGAGTGGTCGACTATGTTGGATTCAGGTGCTGTCGTTTCGAGTTTCAACGCAGATACGCAAAGCGTTGCAGATGTGATCGTTTTCGTGTCAACAGCTATGCGACGGCGGAGGCGCGCCCGGCACAAGCGCAGCGTGCATGCGCACGCCGCGCTCCAGGTATTCTTCAAATGCTTGTTGAACGAGTTGCCGAAACATGTCGACGATTTCGTTAAAGCTTTTGCAACAAACGAAACTGCCCGAGCAGCTCGGCCACCCCCTGCGCTCCGACTGCGCCGGGACCCGGATGCACGGCGCCAGTACACCTCCGTATCTGCCGAGGCCGCTTGGGACATTTTCCAACAACGAGGTCAGGGAAGTCATACCGAATGCTGGCATGGACCTGCACGTCATTACCAACACCGCTACAGGCCAGCAGCACGAAGTCTTACCTTTGGGCGTGACGGACGTGATGCTGTGTATATTGCAACTGGACCAAGGGAGCGTCGGGTGCGCTGGCGTTCCGTTTGCCTCAATCCACCTTGGCAAAATGATAGAAGCGCGTTTTGATAAAGTGCGCAGGCTGATTCGTGATCTGAAAGGTGCCGAGCAGGAGTGCATGGGCAGTATATTCAATAAATGCAAGTTTTGGTCCAGCTATCTGCTGGGTTTAAACAACAGGCCGTTCAATTCAGGTGCTCACTGGACGCTAAAATCACGAATGCTTGAGCTGTTTGCCATCGGGAATCCCATAGACAAACCAGTTTTCAAAAAAACATGTGCAAAATTGCACAAGATTGGGGCATGCCGTGCGATTCAGACCAGGACAAACGCAATATAATGAAACGGATGTTTGAGCTTCCTTCCTTTGTTACGAAGGGGGCGCAACCGAAGCAAGCGAACTGGTTTGCATGGAATAAGCAAATGCACGAGCATCAACTTCGTGATTTCTACCCGACAAAAATGATATTTGAAGACCAATTGGAAGGCGTAGCAGATCCAGACGATGTCAATTATTTCAACGCCGGCACGTCCAATGACCCACGTGCCCAACTACGACATATTATACAACATGGCTGTGGCGTCCGCTTGGCTTACAAACTGATGAGTTCTTCTCTGCACGAGAACGAAAACATACTTAACGTGTGCGAGAAAGGCTGCTGGGATTTTTACACTGATCAGATTGCCCGCGTCAAAACACCGCGCGATGCCCTCGATCATGTTTTCCAAATGAGTCGCCGCATCACCGCGCCTGTTGGCAACCTTTGATCTCGCGCTCCGCAATCCGATGTATTTGAAAATAATGGGTACCCCCATGGGGCAGAGCGAGCAAGCGACGAAAGCGCTCATGCTTTCGTCGCACATTGTTTCGAAAAAGGCGTGGTCGTTGTCCAGACATTGTTGCCCGCCAGACTCGTGCGCGGGCATTGTGGCGGACCCGGCTGTCGAGGCGACGGTCGCAGGTGAGCTGCGGAGCGATCACATGGCACTCCTGTCGCTGGAGCGGACAACGCTTGTATGCGACATGGCTGAGAGGCTTCGGAACGACATCTATTTCCTTCAAGTTCCTGCTGTAAGGGTGGTTTTCGAATTGTTTGCGCGGGACATGTACTCGCATCTGTCTGTCTGGGGCCGCAAAGTATTATTGGGCCACTTGAAAACGCTACCTGACAACAAAAGTGTTGAGGACGTGCACCAGCCGCTGCGATTATCCATTTGCCTCTGGCAATTCGGCCGCCGCCCCGCGGGCCCTGGAGACCCTGGGGAGGGGGGTCGCCACCCCGCGTCGAGCGCGCAGGTGGACGCTGCCAGCGGGGCGCGTGGGTGGGCGGGGGATCCATTACAAGAGATGCAGAAACTCTACCAGACATCCCGCGGGCCGTGCAGGCACGGCGGCGGATCTGTCAAAGGGAACATGAACAAAAAAATGCGGTGCGCAGCCATCCAGACTGCGATTGAACAGTCAGGCGTGTTGGAGAAACGCGGCGTCGCGACGCCTTCTTCCATTGACAGAGCGCATTGGCGCGCCAAATTCAAAAAGTTTCCCAAGCGTTCGTGAGCGAACGGACAGTATCACCGTTCGCAATGCCACAAATTGCCAAAGCGTTGGAGCCGCATTATGCACCCAAACAAAGTCTGGAGCACACTACCGGAATCTGTCTTGCAGCAGTCGGCAACTGCATGGCACTGGCTACTCGCATTCAGACAAGGAAAACGAGATGGCAGCATCCTGCCAGATGTCAACATGTGCAGTGCGTGTTTTTTTCGAAATGGATGTTGCCGTGCATTTTTGTGGTCAGGTCCAGCGACAACGAAATATTTGCGTCGTTAGGGAATTCAGTGCGGGGCGCCTTGGCGTGGCCAGTGGCCACAATCAACGCGGAGTTGTTTGCGCTAAGTGACGGTCCGGTTACGTGGTTGCATGTTGCTGATCCGAGAGACTGGTCTGTAATGTCTTGGACTGCCCGCCGGCGCCCCTTGCATGGCGCTGTCTTGCAAGGGAACGGACACAACATATCACTTATCAAATACACACTATCACAAAAGAAGCACGGGTTGCACGCGGACGACTTCGCGAAGTGCGTAACTTTCTTGGGCCTGCGCCCCGACGGCGACAGCCCCAAGGCGCTGTTGACGTCGCTTGCTGGTTATGCCTCGCCAGGCGACAACGAGTTCGCTAAACAAGTGACTGATTGCTTCGAGACTGGCGATGATGATGGCATCGAGTCGGACCCCAGCATTTTCATGATGGAGCAGGTGTTCGAAGATATGGACCCAGGCGATAAAAATGAGCTCCCTGACGTCAAGGCGGCCCTCGCCAGGAAGAAACTCAAGCGGGCTGGCGTAGCGGCTCAACGAAAGTTTGGCGCGAGGAAAAAGAGGGGGGTCGGCGGCGGGCCGCCCGAACCACCGCCGCCAGAACCTCCGCCGCCGCCTCCCGCTGCTGGGGCAATTCCTGGGCCAATCGATCCGCATGCAGTGCCCGGGGCGCTAGCAGCAGGGCCAGGGGGGGGGGGTCGCGGTCCAAACGTCTTGCCATACCCGCTTTCGTGGGTGGATGTGAAATGCTTGGGCTGCAACGCACTAGTGGGTCATATCAAATACTTACCATCGCCGGGAGGGAGAGACGGAGCATCTTGGAACGTGCGCGCGCGGGATGCGACCTCAAATTGCTGGGGGCGAAAAGCGCCGTATTTGCGGACAGTCAGATGTACCGTGATTGGTGAATGCGACGTCGGCCCAATCGATTGGTTTCGACACCATAGAGGACAATGTGCGTGTTAGTGCCAGCTTAAGGGCGCGTGGCAGAATTTACCTTCGCAATTTCGGGGTCATGGGCATGTGGCTCGCGGTGCCTCTGCCAAAGCTTCCACTCAAGGGAAACGCATCATAATCCGTCGTGCAATGTCTTGACGAGCGTCTTCAACATTTTTTTCGATTGAGGGGTGATAGGAGGAAGTCATAGGGATTGTGGGGGGGAAGGAGGATGAGGAAGAGAATGAGGAGGAGGAGGAGGAGGAGGAGGAGGAGGAGGAGGAGGAGGAGGGAACGCAATCATCATGAGGTCCGATCGCCGCCGTTATTACACATGTAACAACTGCTTGCCTATTCGTTCGCCGCTGACACTCGCAGTTGCGAGTGCAGCCATGGCTTGTGCACAAAAATGCGTTCAACATTGACGTGCAGACTTGTATTTGCCTCGGCTCGTCGCGGCTATTCGATGTTCTGGCACGGGCCCGCCATGCTTCGATCGCTAGGCCGATGAGGCTCTGACTGATCGCTGGGGGGGCGGCATCGGGCGCGCGATGTGCACTGCGATAAGGAGGGGGCCCATACGCAGCCATAACCCCCTCAACCACTACACCGAAATATTCTTGGGTGCGCGCCCAAATCGGTGCGACGCATTCACGCGGACCCTGTCGTTGGGGCCTTCGCTGGGGCACCCCATGGGGCCACGAAGCGCGTGTGGGGTATGCCGACTCGGGTGTGGGGCCGTCACGCGGGCGCAGTTGCCGACTCGGGTGCGGGGCCGCCATGCGTACGCAGCCATTGTGGTTTTTGTTCGGGTTCCTTGTGGGGGAGCGAAATGTGAGAGGTGGGGTGCCGACATTGGCACGCGGAGGGCAGACGCAGGCATGGGAGAGGGGCGGAGAGGAAGAAGAGGAGGGATGAGGAGGAGGAGGGGGAGGAGGAGGAGAAATGAACACGGGGCGTTGCGGATTCTAAACGAGGACCAGACACCGCAGGATGGTTGGGAAAATAGCATGCGAATCGGATTGTTTGGTGGGCCCACTGACCACAGATGAACAATAGTTTGCTGCAGGCGATCCCCACCGAAATCTTCGGCATGTATTCCCAAGTGTCATACTGCTCGCTATTGTGGCCAACCTGAGATCGGCGCGCAAGTCGCGTTTAATAATTCGCCAATTTTAGGTCGCCGTTGCACTGTGCTCTATCCCGGTTTGGTTTTTGCGTTGCACATATGGCTTGCTGTGCCGTGCTCTCGACGGGGCGGCGCGACGTCTACTCGGCCGTGGTTGCGTTTGGGTTTGTCCCGTGGCCGACCCGCTGCGCTTCACGGGGCGCCATTCATCCGTCGCTGACGCGTCGCGGCGCCAGCTTAGGGGGCCGCGTGCGACCCCGACCCCTACGCCCCCGAGCGAAGTGAACCCCACCCCCCCCCTCAGAAATCGTGGGGCGCGGGGGTCGGGGCTCGCACGTGGCCCCCTACAGCTGGCGCCGCGAGGCCCGGGCGGCGCGGCGCCCGCACCCGCGCGACTGCGGCGCAGGGCCCTCCCGCGGGGCACACCGCGCGAGAGACGGCCGCGAGACGGGGCCCGCCGCGCGTGCTGGCCGGGGGCTCTCCCGCCGAACCTCCCGCCGACCCCGGCGGGCGCCTGCCCGCCCCGACGGCGCCCGTCCGCCCGCAGCCCCCCGACGGGGGGGAGGAGGAGGAGGAGGAGGAGGAGGAGGAGGAGGAGGAGGAGGAGGAGGAGGAGGAGGAGGAGGAGGAGGCTTCGCCCCCAGGGCAGGGGTCGGCGGGCTGGCGCAGCACCCGCGCGGCGCCCTGGGGGAACTTGAGCCTGCATAAATCGACCCTTTGTTGGGTAGTGGGTGCTGTTCGCTAAACGGCCCGGGTTCGCCGCCCGGGCGCCAGTCTCAGCACTCGGGTCACCCCGCGCCCAGGGTGGTCGGGGGAGGCTCATGGCGCGTGCCACCTGGTCCCCCTTGGGCAAGGGGACTTGTGGGGGGGGTCCTGGGCACCACTAAGTCTCGCGCCAGGGGGCCCACCTGGCGGCCGAGGGTGTTCCAGAGTCCCGACCTGCAGAGCAGGCGGAGGCTCGGGCGGAGGCGGCGGCAACGCTCGGCGCAAGGGCGCCGACCTGAGGCGGCCAGAGGACCGTCCTGTGGCTGAGCTGTGAGGCGACGTAAGGCTTAGCATCTGTATTTTTCTGCTGGGGGCGGCAAGGCCCGCCGCAGGTTTCCCCCATTCGGCTGCTCCCACGCGGGGAGACCAGGACAGCTGCGGAGGCGCGAGCGCGGAGGAGGAGGCTTCATGGGAGGGGCCTCCAGGAGGGCAGGGGCCTTCCTGGGAGGGCCAGGAAGCCGCCCCCTCTCGAGCGCCACACCCTCTCGAGCTGCGCCCCCCGTCGCCGCCGGCGGGCGGAGGGGGCCCTCGACGAGAGGGCGCGCCATGGGCTCCTCTGGGGCTGCGCAGGGCGCCGGGGCCCCGCCCCGCAGGGCCCCCCCGCGCTCTCGGCCCGGGCGTCGCGCCAGCGGAGCATGGCGGCTCGTCGCGCAACCTCGGCCGGGCGCCCTCGCGCGCGTTCGCGGCGCGCCTCCGGGGGGCAGGCGCGGGCGCCCGCCGCCGGCGGGCGCTCTCCCGGGCGAGCCCGCCCGTCCGCGCGCCCTTGGCGGCGAAAACGGCCCCCACAGGAGACGGCCAAAGCTTCGGGGCCGCGCCTCCTCCCTTACTCCTCCGCGCTGCAGCGGCGCCGGGGCGGGGGGGTCGCGGCATGTTCCGCCGCCACATGGCCCCACGGGCGGCCGCGACGCCCCGCGGCCGGCGGGCGCCCTTCCGCGGCGCAGGCGCCCGCCCGTTCGCGCGGCCCCCCCCATTTCGCCGCGGGCGGGGGGAGAGCGCTCGACGGGGGGCGCGCCGTCGCGGAGGGGGCGGGCCCCATTTGGAAGGCGGGCACGAGTGTTCCTGGCCGCACTTGCCTCGCATCTATCCGGTCGCAGCAAGATCGGGGAAGCGGGTGTTCACGCTTCTCGCAGCCGCTTGCTGCGTGGGCGCCGAGGCCGCGCCGGCCTCCGGCGAGGCCCGCGTGGGCGCGCCTCGAAGGCCGCCCCCCTCGGCGCACGCTGGCCTCGCGGCGGGCCTCGCAGGCCGTCGCGCGCGGTGCAGCCGCGCGCCCGCGCGGAGGGGCGGCCCTCCAGCGCGCCGCGGCGGCCCCCCGCGGTGGCCGGCGAGGGCGGGGGCGCACGAGTCGCCAGGAGGAAACGCAAGGGCGACCCTCGGCTTCGGGCTGCTCGAAGAGAGCCCCGGCAGGCCGGCGCGGGCCCTCTCCCAGAGCTGGGCGCAGGGGGCCCGGCGGACGCGGCGCGGCGAGATGGGGCCGAGAGGGCCCCGTCCCGACTCCGTGCCGCTCACCGCGGGTGCGTCTTCGTCACCGACGACATCGCCCCCCTCCGCCGCCGCGGCCAGCTGGCTCGCTCGGGCGTTGGGGGCCATGACGTGCGCGTCGGCCTCGTCGGATCTCAGCGTCGTCGACGCCTGGCCTGGACATGCAGCTCCGACGCGGGAAATTCGGACCTCGGCTGTCTTTGCGGCCAGCCGGGCCAGGAACTGGCTTGCCGCGCCCGCTTTGGCTGCCCGCGCCGAGACTCGGCCGCGCGGGGCCTCGGTCGCCGGTCGGGCGCCCGCTTCGCGAGCCGCCTGCCCCGAGGGTATGTCGATTCGATGTTCGGCCTGGTCGAAAATGAGTGCGACGGGAAGCAGGGCGTCGCTTCCGCCGCCACCTCCACTTGTCCCTGGGGGCCAGAGCCTGGCGGACAGCCTGTCCAGGGACTTCGCGACCGCCGTGCTCGTCGCGCGGCTCTCGAGGCTCGAGGTTGTCGCGGGCTGCGGTCGTCGGGCTGGGGCGCTCTCGGCGCTCCGTTTGGCGGTGGCTCGCCGGTCAGACGTCAAGCTCGGCGGCGGGGGGGACTTGCGCAAGTCTGGCGCGGAGGGGGTCGTTCGCAAGGGATCGCGTCGCGGCTGGTCTGGTCCGCCCACTTTGGGGCCCCTGGCACGCCGCGGTCCGCGGCCCGTCGAGGCCCGAGCGACGCTTCCGCCCATCTGCGCGGTGAGATGCTCTGCTCGCGTCACCCTTCAGCTACTGCGCCTCTGCCAGCAAGGCAGCGTTCGGCGGTCCCTGGGAAACCCTTGGAGTTCGCGCCCCTTCTCTCGGGGCCTCTCCCGCTCGTTTCCGAGCGCGCCTGCGCGTCGGTTGCCGCGACTGCTGTCGCTCTGGGACGCCAGATCCGAAGCCCATTCTGATAGTGGCAAGACGTTCTGGATCGTCTGACACTATCAGAAATCTAGAGGGACCCTGGCCTGAATTAGAGTGTCTACTTTTCACACAGGATTGGAGTGCTTCCTCAATTAGAGCGGCTGACCTTGATGAGAGCGCTTTCAATCCTCACGGGAGTTAGGCGTTTTCGAGCAGCGGCGCCTTGGGGGTCGCGCTCGCGACTACATTGCAGGGAAGGCTCGGGTCCGAGATCTCCGCGGCCGGCTCGAGCCTTCCTGGAGGAGGAGCAGGAGGAGGAGCAGGAGGAGGAGGAGAAGGAGGAGCAGGAGGAGGAGGAGGAGGAGGAGGAGGAGGGAGGAGGAGGAGGAGGAGGAGGAAAAGGGAGGAGGAGGAGGGAGGAGGAGGAGGACGAGGAGGAGGAGGAGGAGGAGAGGAGGACGAGGAGGAGGAGGAGGAGGAGGAGGACGAGACGAGGACGAGGAGGAGGAGGAGGAGGAGGAGGAGGAGAAGGGAGGAGGAGGAGGCGAGCGCCCCCGGCCGGCGCGCGCCCTCCCGGGGGGCCTGCCACGCGGGCCCTCCCGGGACCTCGGCACACGCCGCGCCGCCGTCGGCCTGGCGGCGAGGTGGTCCCCCCCCCCTGGCCAGGGGAGCCTCCTCCTCCTCCTCCTCCTCCTCCTCCTCCTCCTCCTCCTCCTCCTCTCCTCCTTCCTCCTCCCCTCCTCCTCCTCCTCCTCCTCCTCCTCTCCTCCTCCTCCTCTCCTCCTCCTCCTCCTCCTCCTCCTCCTCCTCCTCCTCCTCCTCCTCCTCCGTCCGCTGCTGCCGGGCGGGCCACTTTTTCCAGCCTCGAACTGATCCCTATCCCTAAGATTGACACGCCAAAAGGCGATGACAATCTGAGGGGTTCGCCCTCAAGAAATAAGGGAATCCCAAAGATTGGCATCGTGATGAGGAGGTGCCCAGCATAGGGATAGGGATATGGTCCAGGCTGGTAACACTCGGGGTCTCGGCTCAGGCGCGGCGACGGGCTGAGCGACCACGAGCCGACCGTCGACTGCCCCCGCTGCCCGCGAAAGCGGGTCCCGCTCTGGCCCCCCGACGCCAAGGGGCGGGGCCTCCAGCTCGGGGCGCCGCGGGCGCGGTCGAGGGCGAGGAACAGACGGCCCGCCGCGTCCCAGGTGGCGCTGACAGTTCCGCCTGACACCTCGCGGGGCTTCCTGCGCCGCCGGCAAGTCCGCGCGGCCACCCTCTCTCGCTGCGCGACCTCCGCGCAGGCGCTCGTTGCGGTTATGGGCGCGGTTCCCGACTGCCGGGTTCGCGGAGGCTTCTCGCTCGTGGACTCGCTCCTAGAGACGTACTTCGAGCAGAGCTGTACCTCGGCAGCGGCAGCAAGGTGACGGCTCGGCACGCGCTGGCCGCGCTCGCCCATCGGCTCAGCGTCTCGATCCGCTCGACGGACATCGCCCCGAAGGCGATTGACGCCCTCGCGGGCGGGGGCCAAGCTGGAGCCCGACGGCACCTCGAAGCCCCCCCCCCCGCGGGCAGCGGGGGCGCCGATGGCTCGGCATCTGGCTGGGCGCAAAACCGAGGCCGCGCCGCGGGCGGCTCGAGGACTCGCGCTGCAGTTCGACACGTGCCTTCGTCCTGGGGAGCTCCTCGATCTCCGCGCTCCGCGCTGCTTTCGGGAGCGGAAAAGAGGGGGGTGATGACTAGGGGGGGGGGTTCATGGCGCGGGCCATGATTTTTCCTCAGATTTCATGGCGCCTCTTCTTATTTCATTACGTCCCAGGCCCCCCCGCTGGGCCGCGCACATGCCGCAGGTCATGATTCGCACCCCCCCCCTCTTGGACACCCCCCTCTTGGCCGCTCCCGATGCTTGCTCCCACGACCCAGTGCTGGCCAGGGCTGCAGCACGATGGGCGTAGTCGCGGGTGCCTCGGCGGTGGTCACGGGCGACGCCACGCACGCTCGCGTGACGCAGACCTGGCCTCCAGGACGGCACCGTCCTTCTCGATGACGAGTCCCGCGAGGGTCTAGCTGGCGCCTTCCAGGCTCGCTCGCGCTGCTCAGTCGGCCCGCCAGGGCCGGGTCATGTTCCTGTACACGCACGCCGCTTACAATCGCATCTTGAAGCAGGCTGCCCTGGCGGTGGTCTTCCAGGTAAGGGCACCGCCCACTTGCCTCGTCACGGTGGCCCCATCAGAGACTACCTCAGAGGCGCTCGCACGCTGGGTGACATCCAGACGCGCGGGCTTTATCGCAGCCTCTGCACCGTTCAGCGTTACCAGAAGAGTGGCAAGGCCCTCGCCTCGTTTCGTCGGCTTACAGCATCGGTGAAAGCAGAGGCCGATCGGGCAGAGCTGATGCACCTGTCTTTCCTCAGTCCAGAGCGTACGCAGGAAGTAAAATACTGCAGCACGGAATGGTTGCTTTCACGGTATGCCCATGGGATGTTATGGGACATAATGTTCTCCACCGTTAGGGGACTTGAACTCAGGACCGACACGGCCAGGCCGTGAGGGCCGAGAGTCTCGTTTCAAGCAGCTCAGGCACCCCGTCCTCGCAGGTGGTATCGTGCTGTTGGCCCGCGCGTCGGCAGAAGGAAATGGGCCGTCTCGATCACTTGTTGCTGTCTTTTCCCAGGCTGGCGCCTCTTCGATCCCGCCGGCGCCTCACAGGTTCAGCGTCCGTTCGCTGGTGCATTGCATTTCATCGCAACGCTTTGTGCTTTGCTCTGTGTCTGCACCACCACGGCTTTCCCTCGGAGCATTTCTGCTTGCTCGCTATCCCGCCAGCATAACTCTGGTGGGCGCCAATGCTTGGAGTCCGAATTTTTGGACTTGAGTTCAGGGCTGCCCTGTCGAATGGTTTCGAGATTCCAGGCAGTGAGGGCCGCGAGTCTCGTTTCAGGTTGCTCAGACACCCTGTCCTTGCCAGTGGTTTCGTGCTGTTGGCCCGCACGTCGGCGAAAAGAAATGGGCCGTCTCGCCGACACCCCTTGCTGTTTTTTTCCCCCAGGCTGACGCCTCGTTGATCCAGTGGGGGCCTCACTGGTGAAGTGTCCGTTCGCTGGTGCATGTACATCTATATACATATATATATATATATATACACACATATGTGTGTGTGCGTACGCATGTGTATATATATATATATATATATATATATATAGCAAAACGTGTGAATAGTATGGTTCGGTGGTGCCCCTGACCAAAGTCACCCTGGCGAGGGACCCAACCAGGCGGGACGAAGGACGGCGAGATCCCCGTGCTGCCAAAAAGCGTGTGATGGGTGTGCCTAAATCTGGCGATGCTGCCGTGCGGGCGATGGCGCTGGCGCCGCTTGTGGTGCCCCCCATTGGGCCAGGAAACGTGTGAGGGGTGTGCCGAAATGAGGCGGCGCCACCATGCGAACGCTTGCATTCGGGCCGTAGTTGGCGCTCCTTGTGGAGCCACGAAACGTGCGAGGGGTGCGCCGAAATGAGGCGGCGGCGCCGTGCAAATGCTGGCATTTGGGCTTTAGTTGGAGCTCCCAGCCGAGCCACGAAACGTGTGAGAGACGTGCCGAAATGAGGGGCCCCGCCAAGCGAACTCTGGCATTCGGGTCGAAGTTGGGGCTCCCTGTGGAGCCACGAAACGTGTAAGGGGTGCGCCGACATGAAGCGGCGGCGCCGTTCAAATGCTGGCATTTGGGCTTTAGTTGGAGCTCCCAGTGGAGCCACGAAACGTGCGAGGGGCGTGCCGAAATGAGCCGCCGCCGCCATGCTAACGCTGGCATTCGGGCCGTATTCGGGGTCCCCTTGTGCAGCCACGAAACGTGTGAGGGGTGTTCTGCGCCGCCATGCGAAGGCTGGCATTTGGGCCTTAGTTGGAGCTCCCGGTGGGGCCGCGAAACATGTGACGAGTGTGCCGAAATGAGGCGGCGCCACCATGCGAACGCTGGCATTCGGGTCGTAGTTGGGGTTCCTTGTGGGGCCACGAAACGTGTGAGGGGTGCGCCGAAATGAGGCGGCGGCGCCGTGCGAATGTTGGCATGCAAGCCTTAGTTGGAGCTCCCAGCGGAGCCACGGAACGTGTGGGGCCACGAAACGTGTGAGGAGTGCGCCGACATGAAGCGGCGGCGCCGTGCGAATGCTGGCATGTGGGCCTTACTTGCAACCACGAAACGTGAGAGGGGTGTGCCGAAATGAGGCGGCGCCTCCATGCGAACGCTGGCATTCGGGCCGTATGTGGGGTCCCCTGTGAAGCCGCCAAACGTTCGAGAGGTGTGCTGCGCCGCCATGCGAAGGCTGGCATTTGGGCCTTCGGTGGGGCTCCTTATGGGGCCACGAATCGTGGGAGGGGTGTGCCGACATGGGCATGCGGAGGGCAGAGGCAGGGGTGGTAGGTGGTAGGAGGAGGAAAGAGGAAGGAGTGAGCGACGCGGGGCGCTGTCTCTTCAAAACGAGGACCCAACACCACAGGATGGTTGGGACAACATGTGAATATCATGGTTTGATGGTCATGCTCCTGCGCCGACCCTCCTGGCCAAGCTTTGTGGGTGAACGATGACGGTGATGGTGATGGTGGTGGTGGTGGTGGTGATGATGATGATGATGATGATGATGAGGAAGAGGAGGAGGAGGAGGAGGAGGAGGAGGAGGAGGGGGAGAGAGAGAGAGAGAGCGAGAGAACGCTTCGATGCGGCAAGGGAGGGCGTTGGGGGATGGCCATGTGTACGTACAACCATGCATACACATATCGATGCGTATGGTTACGCCGCTATATGAATACATATGTATACACACACCGAGAGAGAGATACATCGTTGTATATATGTTTTATCTATATCATAATGAGGGGTCGAACGGATATTCATTGTACCTGGGTGCTTTGTTTGTTGGATCGCTGGTTGGTTGGTGTGTTGGCTTGTTTGTTTGGTTGGTTGTTTGTTTATTTGTTGTTGTTGTTGAACATTATTTCTTCTTAAGAATAATTATTGTTGGGACCCCTGGTGCGCGACCCCCCCGCCGCGCCTAGGCCGCAGCCTCATTTTCATCATTTTCGTGAGGAAGTCTCAGGTAAAACGATGTCATCCAGATCCGGTTGTGTTGTTACGATCGGTTTTCCCTTGCAAAAAATAAGCTAAAGTGGACATTTCTTGTTCTAACATAACCAAACTTCAAGAATCCCTTGCAAAAAATAAGGTAAAGTGGACATTCGCGCGCGCAAGACGAAATCCTTCCAAAACCTTAGTTTTCGTAGCGATTTTAACATAAAAACATCAAAAAACCAATGGTTTTTCAAACAAAAAATGTCAAAATTTCATCCCGCGCGCTCTTGCGGATTCGTAGGAAACCCAACACTTTTTAAACATTTCTGTCAAACGGGCTTTTGCGAGCAACTTTTTCGAACTTCTGCAACAACGGTTGCGCACCTGCCAGGGCCATCATCCCTGTCAAATAATACCATGCGGGACACATTCGTTTTTTCTTCGCGCGCGCACGCCGTCGTCGTCGGCCGCGGGGCCCTGAATAGTAGCCACGGTCGTCCGCATGCCACGAAGTGAAGTGTCCGAACGTCATAGGGCGGGAAGCTGGGTGTGGGTGGTGGCGAAGAGTCGTTTGGAAATTTGGTAGAGCTTGAACCGGCCCCCCCACAAAGTGGGGGTATTGCCCGCCTCCTATGAAAACCCTGGCACTGGTGAGAACGGTGTGTCCCCACGTGCTAGTAATTGTTG
This sequence comes from Prorocentrum cordatum, assembly GCA_963575745.1. Lineage (NCBI taxonomy): Eukaryota > Dinophyceae > Prorocentrales > Prorocentraceae > Prorocentrum > Prorocentrum cordatum. Next base: position 87,004 of record CAUYUJ010006136.1, read on the forward strand.
TTGTTGTTGTCGTTGTTTGGCGTCGTCCCCCCCGCGACCCAGTCCGCGATCCACCCGCGACCCACCCGCGACCCACCCGCGACCCGGCCCACGACCCACCCGCGACCCACCCGCGACCCACCCGCGACCCACCCGCGACCCACCCACGACCCACCCCGCGACCCACCCACACTGCTTCAACGAAAATTAGGCGCCTGCGGCGGGCTCGTTGGCTAATTTGTAAAAATAGGAGCCTGCCGCGGGCTTCTTCAGAGCCCGCCACCCCCTCACTCTTATCCGCGACTGCGAATTCGTAGCAACCCGCAGTCGCGGATAGGAGTGAGGCGCCGGCCGGGACTTCGGCAGTCTGCGAGGCTCTGAAGAAGCCCGCTGCAGGCGCTTAGTTTTCACAAATTATATAACGAGCCCGCCGGAGGCGCTTATTTTTCGTTAAAGCAATATGGGTGGGTCGCGGGGTTGGTTGCGGGTAAGTCGCGGGCCAGGTCGCGGGCCAGGTCGCGGGTGGGTCGCGGGCCGGGTCGCGGGGGGACGATGCCAAACAACAAAAAACAAATACACAAACAACCAACCAAACAAACACACAAACAAACAAACAGCAGCATAAACAACGAAAGAAAACATTCAAGAACAATAACAACAACAATCATTATCATTTTGTTCGCTCCTACTTGCCCGTGTGACATTCATAACAAGTTCCCCACACCCTCGATACCCGCCCTCTTTGTCTTCTATCACACCCCCTCTGGGGGGATTATTTCTTTTTGCTGGGGGCGGCGGGCTTAGACAGGCGGGCCAACCTGAACGGGCGGACAATCCTTCGTGGGCGTAAATGTGCCCGCCATTGGAAATGGTGTGGGCACAGCAAAAGGAGGAGGGGGAGAACGAGGGAGAGTGGGAGGAAGGGAGGGGGAGGGACGAAGGAAGAGAGAAAACGCCAGGAGAGAAGGAGCGAAGAGGGGGTGGTTGATTAGAGGCAGAGAGAGAGAGAGAGAAAGACCGATAAGAGAGGTAGAGAGAAAGAGAGAGGGGAGAGAGAGAGAGAGAGAGAGAAAGAAATACAGAAAGAGGGAGGGAGGAGGCAGGAGAGGGGAGGGAGAAGGGAGGAGGGAGAGGAGGGAGAGGGGATAGGGCAGAGAGGCATAAGGATGAGGGAAGAGAGGAGGGAGCGAGAAGGGAGGAGAGGAGGGAGGAGGGAGGAGGGAGAGGGAGGAGGAGCAGGAAGGTAAGAGCGTGAACGTTCGAGGAAGTCCTAGGCGAAAACGCCATTCCTGAAGGAAGTCTCGGGCGGGAGCCCACGACGGGCGGGCGATCCCCTAACGGGCGGGTCGGGCGGGTGGGACATGCAAGCGGGATGCCTGAGTATGGCGGGAGCGCGATTCCTAAGTAAATTGTGACGGCGTTCTTGACGCAGCGTGTTCCCTGAGCGTCGAAAGCGCGATTTCAGAATAAATTGCATGGCAGTCACCAGCGAAAGCGCAATTCCTGAATCAAATGTAAGGGGTACTCTGGCGGGAGCGGGGGTCTTGATTCAATTGCTAGGAAGTCTTGACTCAATTGCGAGGAAGTCTCAAGCGGGAGCGCCGTTCCTGAGTAAATTGTGAGGACGTCTCAGATGGGAGCGGGAGTCCTGACGAAATTGCGAGGAACTCACAGGCGGGAGCACTGATCCTGAGTAAATTGCAAGGAGTTCTTAGGCGGGAGCAGGGGTCCTGAGTAAATTTGGAGGAAGTCTCAGGCGGGAGCCGTTGTTGTTGTCGTTGTTGTTGTAATCTGGGGGGCCAGGGGCGCAGTTTGAGCATCAAGACTTTCCCTGTCCCAAAAAACAGGGTTCGAGCGTCGAGGGGCACACTTTGATTGAGAAAAAAGTGTGCACCGGTGAGGGGGGATCAACAATACTTATTTTTCAGAAGTGAGAGTTCAGCAATCACGACAACAACAACAACAACCACAACAACAACAACAACAGCAGCAGCAGCAACAACAACAACAACAACAATAACAAAAACAAGAACAATAGTCAACATCGCGGAAGCCCACTTCAGCCACGAACCCAGGGACAATGAATGACCGTTCGGCCCCCTCACTCTGAAACACAAGCATACACACCCGTCTACGAGGCCCAGGGGCCCAGGGCCCCGGGCCCGACAGCGCATGGGGGAGCCCGGGCCCTCAGAGGTACACAAGACCGTCCCGGAGAGCTCCGACTCGCCCCAGAGCCGACGGAAGATCACTTCCAGACGCCCGTGATCGCCACCAGATGGCCCACAACGCTCCCAAAGCGCTCCACGGAGGCTTCCAGCACGCATCCCAGACGCTCCAAGAGGGTTCCCAGACTCCAGGCCTCCTATATGGGGTCGTAGTACATGGGGTCGGAGGATCGCGCCGCATCGCCGATGCGGCTCGATGTGCAGCCCGATTTGCTTCACGTCGACGTCGCCGATGCATCGCCGACGTCGACGGTGCATCGCCGGTGCATCGCCGATGCATCGCCGATGCATCGCCCAAGAGGCCTCTACAGACGCCCTCTGAGCGGGCCCCAAAAAGGCTGTAGCCATCTTGGCTCCGGGAGGCCCTCGTGGCGCAGGGCGCCGCCCTGGCGGTCCTCCCAGCGTTAAGTCGGGCGTGTCCCCCTACAGGAGGAATCTTCCAAAAGAGTCACACAATAGCCTGGGGACGACTTTTCTCCTACCTTTGTTTCTCTTTGAGCATGTGCTGACTGTTTTTCGTGCTGGGGGTCACACATCCCCCTGCAGGAGGACACGCCCGACCTAATCCCAGCGATGAGGCCCTGGGCGGCGGCAGCCGTCCTGGCGCACCGGCCCCTCGCCGTGGCCGCGCTGCCCCGCGCGGCTCCGGCCGCCGGCGCCGTGCGGCCGGGGGGCGGCGTGCCCGCGGCGCTCGCGGACGCGGACGGCGACGGCGTGCTCAGCGCGCCCGAGCTCCTCGCGGCGGCGGCCGAGCTCGGCCTAGACATCTCGGAGAAGAGAAAGGGCCAGAAACAGAAGCTTAAATCGGGCCTGTTCCTTTACAGGGGGAGTACGCATACCATGATATCAAAAAAAACGTCAGGGGACGATGTTTAAAAGTTTTTGACATAGTTTCGCATATGTTTTTGCTCTTCTTATTGTTTCGCCAAAAATCTGCCTGTAGGAGTACATGCCCGACCTAAACATAACTTTTGGCGCTCCGCGCGGATTCCTTGGACCCGCGCTGCGCCCCCCCCATCGGCGCCTCCAGCGCCGCTCCTGGCGCGCTCCGCGCGCCAGGGAGAGGGGGCCCGGCGCAGATCCGAGAAGCCCGCGCGGACCTGAATCAGGCGACCGCAAACGTGGATCAAGGGGACGTGGATTAGCGACAGGTCCCGTTTCCACGGGAGCTCACGGATTCCGGCCGCCGAACGCTGCGGCACCGGCCGCATTTTGGGGAGGGCACCTCCCCCGATCCATGGGTCTGGCGACCGCGCGCCAGATCCATGGATCGCTCATCCATGCCCGCGCGCCCCCGACTGGAGCAGCTTATGCTTATTCGAGTAAGGGATCGACTACACAATTGATTTGCCCCAGAATTGATTTTTCTTGCCGACTCCACGGGCAATTCGTAGAACCTCCGCAGATCTACGAATGCTTGACGTATTTCTGTTGCAGAGTCGGCGCGAAAATCAATCTTGGGGCAAAGCAATTCTGTAGCCGAACCCCCAGTCGACTTATGCCCTTTTTCTCTCCCTCTCGCATCGGCGCCGCGCGGAGCCTGGCGAGAGGGCCCTCCACGACGAGGCAAGGCGGCCCGGCGCCCGCGGGCGCGGGCGCCCCGGGGGCACTTGCCGCCCCCGAGCCCGCCGCGGGCCCGGAGCAGAGCTTCGAGCGGGTGCCCGCCGTGGAGGTCGGTGCGGACGCCGCCTACGTGGACTGCCCGTGCTTCGGGGGTGGACAGAACTTACCAGCCTCGAACGTATCCCTATCCTTAAGATTGGCATGCCAAAAGGCGATGACAATCTTAGGGATTCGCCCTCAAGAAATAGGGAATCCCTAAGATTGGCATCGAGATGAGGAGGTCCCCAGCATAGGGATAGGGATATGTTCCAGGCTGGTAAAGAACCCCCAACAGTGACCCGTCGATTCGTGAAGTGTCTGTCTTCGGTTCTCGAGAGGGCGCCGCGGCCTTCATTTTCCAGGCCTGCGCCCGCCAGGTTTGGGCCTCAGGTCGTTCTCACTAAACCGCGTTTTATTAAAGGGGGGTCTGTCCATCCCCGAGTGCTCGGCCACGCGCACGCGTGGCCCGTCGGCGGAGGGGCCTTTCGGTGCGGGCTCGTCGGGGTCCGCCGCCCGTTTAGGGCTCAGGGTTTAGGGTTTAGGGTCTAGGGTCTACTAGGCGTGGCCACGAGTACACCTGGACCGCGAACCCACCTGCGGTGGCCGTCACTCCCACCCGCACGCCACCCCACCATGAAGATCATCTCTCCCCTCGTTAGAACCGCATCGAATACAGCGTCGACGACGACGACGACGACGACGGCGACGACGGATGTGCGATCCAGTTGGCACGCGAGTGCTGTAACGGGCGGGACGAGTCGGGTCGGGCGGAAGAGGTTCTGCACGCATGCGCAGGAAACGCTAGTCGGTGGAAGAGGTGGATCGGGTCGCAACGGAAGGCACTTTGTATTGTAAAATACAGGAGATTCTGCACGCATGCGCAGGACGTGCTATTATTTGCAGTAGATGGAAGGGGTTTACATAAGAGGGGCGCACTTTGTGTTGTAAAAAATAAGAGATTCTGCACGCATGCGCAGGAAGTGTTTTTTTTGCAGTACATGGGGCCGGGTCGCGACGGGGACTGGGCACTTTGTATTTCAAACAATAAAAGATTCTGCACGCATGCGCAGGAAATGCTATTTTTTGCTGTAGCTGATGCCGGGCCGCGACGGGGGCTGGGCACTTTCTGTTGTAAAAAATATGAGATTCTGCACGCATGCTCAGGAAATACAATTTTTTACAATAGATGGAGCGGGTTTGCATACGGACTGGTTTTAGGTTGTTCAGGGTTTAATAATTATAGGATCAAGAATTTAGGGTTTAGGGGTTAAGGTCTACTAGGCGTGGCCACGAGTACACCTGGACCGCGAACCCACCTGCGGTGGCCGTCACTCCCACCCGCACGCCACCCCACCATAAAAATCATCTCTCCCCTCGGTATAACCACAGCGAGTGCAACGTCGACGACGCCGACGACGACGACGACGGCAACGACGGATGTACGATCCAGTTGGCACGCGAGTGCTCTAACGGGGTAAAGATTGTGCACGCATGCGCAGGAAGCGCGAGGTTGTCCAGGAGATGGAGCTGGTGTACATAAGGGGGTCGCATTTTGCATGGTAAAATACAGGAGATTCTGCACGCATGCTCAGGAGGGAGCATGCTCAGGATCAGCAAATGTTATTTTTTGCAGTAGATGGAGCGGGTTTACATAACGGGGTTGCAACGGGGACTGGGCACTTTGTGTTGTAAAAAACAAAAAATTCTGCACGCATGCGCAGGAAATTAAATTTTTTGCATAGGATGGAGGCGGAACGCGACGGGGGCTGGGCACTTTGTGCTGTAAACAATAAGAGATTCTGCACGCATGCTCAGGACATGTTATTTTTTGCAGTAGATGGAGCCGGGTTGCATACGGACCGCTTTTACAATAATTCGGATTTAATGATTATAGGATTAAGAATTTAGGGTTTGGGGTTTAGGCTTTAGGGACATAGGGTTTAGGGTTTTAGGGTTTAGGGCGCGACAGCGGCTGCTTGCGCGCTCGGGTTTGGCCACCCTGCGCCCCCCTGAGCCCGCGCACCAGAGGGCCACTCCTGCTCGGGGCCACTCCTGCGTGCAGCCGACCGTGCGTCGACCACGTGGGCAACGCCACTTGGGCCGCGGTGGTGGCCCCCTTTGTGGACGGGGGGGCCCTGCGCGCGGACGGCGCGAGCCTGCCGAGGAACTACGGCAGCTCGGAGTGCCGAGCGTGGGACAGGCGCTCGGGGCACTGGGGCATCTGCAGCAGGAGGCCACCGCCGCCGTAGTTCGGGAGAGCGTAAGACTCGAGGAGGCCGGGATCCGGGCCTGCCGGCGTTTTTGGACGAGCGCGTCCTGGATTTTGACGGTCCGATCTTCGTGGGATGGCTGCAGCGGGAACTCGCGCCAATTTTCGGATAAGGTCTCGTCCTCGATGGCCCCGTCAGGCCAACCCGAGTCCCCCGTACCCGAGTCTTACGTTTCCCCGATTATTGTGGGGAGAAGTGGTGCTTCGTGGACGGGGACAGGTGCGCCCGGCCAGACGTGAAGGAGTCGCTCCACCTGCCGGGGCTGTACTTCTCCTACGCCACCTGCGGCAACCTCGGTTTTTTCAGCGAGGCCTTCGACGTCACCGGCTTCTTGCCGATCTATCTTCCGTACATGCAGCTTTCTTCTCATGGGAAGCCCGTTGGTTATTCGGTGGTGTCAAAATCAAGCGAAACATCGAACAAGGCTTTGAGGGCGATGCTGATGATGGGCTCTTACGTGCTTGAAGTAATGGGGGTGCCGGACAAGGAGGTCTGGTACAGGGAGTTGTCGGATGAGTCACTCAGCCTCGAGTCTGATGAATACACAACTTGTGTTCACGACGTCGCCCTTGCCAATCTAGATATGTGCATCGGCGACTGGTGGCTTACCCAGGAAGCCTCGGATTTGGAAGTTCCATTCGTGCCCGTCTACCACGAGGACATAAAGCTCATATTGAGGAGACAGCCGCTGCGCGACACGTCGTTCGACTCGGCGCTCGCCAAGTTTACGAGCGGTCTGACCCGAGCCATCGAGCCCTTCGAGCCTGACCTGTGGGCCTGCATTCTGGTGACGATGCTCGCCGCGAGCCTCATCATGGCCATAGTCGAGCGGGATCACGGGGCGCCTTTTGCGGTGGGGGAGGCCATCTACTTGGCGTCTGCGAGCTTCGCCTCCTTCGGCAGCGCGTATGAGCCTCGCACGCCGGGCGGCAGGGTCATGGGCCTGGGGATCGCATTCTTCCTCACGGTTGTGGGCGCGTCCTTCACAGCCAACACCGCGCAGTTCTTCATCCAAGTGGCGTCTTCCCGTGTTGAGTACCAGAGCCTGCAGGAGGTGCTGGACGCTGGCAAGAAGGTGTGTGTCGGGGCCGCTGGCCTCAAGAGGGCCCTCCTTGGAAAATATCCGACGCTGCGGGAGCTCGGCGAGGAGGTTGAGCTGCAGGATGGCGAATTCCCCAACATGGAGCTGCACAACTGCTACGGGTGGGTCGGCCCGAAGGACCTGGTGGTCGACGCGTGGCACTCCAATGCCCTTGACAGCTGCGAGTACGAGTTCGTGGGTCATTCGGTTCACCAGTTCTTCATGGGCTACTACGTCACGCCGTCCTTGTTCCACCCGGCGGCATACGCCGTGAGCCTCCTGAGGGGCAACGGCACTTGGTCGCAAATCCACCAGGAGGTCTGGCCCAACGAGGTCACTGGCTGCACATCCGAGGCCCAGGAGGGCCCCATGCGGCTGTCGGCGGAGCACATGTTGGGGCCCAACGCGTTCCTCCTGCTCTGCTGCCTCTTGTCGCTCCTCCTGCACTTTTTCTGCCAGGTTGCCAGGCGAGTGCGGGGGATGGCCTCCCTGGCCGCCGAGTCAGAGGGGTCCTCGTCGGCCGGCAGCTCGGCGGGCGGCACTCCGGCGGACAGTGCAGAAGACACCTGAAGCCATGTCCCGTCACCCCCTTAGGAAGATGTTCCGTCAGCTCGATGGAGGTGTTCACAACACCGGCAAAAGTAGGCTGGCGCGCGCGCGCGAGGAGGAGGACGAGGAGGAGGAGGAGGAGGAGGAGGAGGAGGAGGAGGAGGAGGAGGAGGAGGAGGAGGAGGAGGAGGAGCGCGCGCGGCTGCGCACTCGCGGCGCACCCCAGGTGCGTGCCTGCAGGCGCGTGCCGTGAGCACTTGCCTGTGAATAAGGAGAGAACAAAAACACACAGACACAATTAATCGTCGAATCCCAAGAAAATATGTGAACATATGGGAAACGGGGGGGAAGACGAAAATCCAAAAATTAGCCTGACGAAAGACCCAACCATACGTAGTTGTGAATACCGCAATTGTGGATATACTCTTCGGTGGCGCCCCCGGGCCACGAACCGAGTGAGGGGTGTGCCGAAATGGGGGGGTGGAACCGCATGCGAGCGCAGCCACTGGGGCGCTCGGTGGAGCTCCCTATGGGGCCACGAAACGTGTGAGGGGTGTGCCAGAATGGGGGGTGGAACCGCATGCGGGCGCAGCCACTGGGGCCTTCGGTGGAGCTCCCTATGGGGCCACGAAACGTGTGAGGGGTGTGCCAGAATGGGGGGTGGAACCGCATGCGGGCGCAGCCACTGGGGCCTTCGGTGGAGCTCCCTATGGGGCCACGAAACGTGTGAGGGGTGTGCCAGAATGGGGGGTGGAACCGCATGCGGGCGCAGCCACTGGGGCCTTCGGTGGAGCTCCCTATGGGGCCACGAAACGTGTGAGGGGTGTGCCAGAATGGGGGGTGGAACCGCATGCGGGCGCAGCCACTGGGGCCTTCGGTGGAGCTCCCTATGGGGCCACGAAACGTGTGAGGGGTGTGCCAGAATGGGGGTGGAACCGCATGCGGGCGCAGCCACTGGGGCCTTCGGTGGAGCTCCCTATGGGGCCACGAAACGTGTGAGGGGTGTGCCAGAATGGGGGGTGGAACCGCATGCGGGCGCAGCCACTGGGGCCTTCGGTGGAGCTCCCTATGGGGCCACGAAACGTGTGAGGGGTGTGCCAGAATGGGGGGTGGAACCGCATGCGGGCGCAGCCACTGGGGCCTTCGGTGGAGCTCCCTATGGGGCCACGAAACGTGTGAGGGGTGTGCCAGAATGGGGGGTGGAACCGCATGCGGGCGCAGCCACTGGGGCCTTCGGTGGAGCTCCCTATGGGGCCACGAAACGTGTGAGGGGTGTGCCAGAATGGGGGGGAACCGCATGCGGGCGCAGCCACTGGGGCCTTCGGTGGAGCTCCCTATGGGGCCACGAAACGTGTGAGGGGTGTGCCAGAATGGGGGGTGGAACCGCATGCGGGCGCAGCCACTGGGGCCTTCGGTGGAGCTCCCTATGGGGCCACGAAACGTGTGAGGGGTGTGCCAGAATGGGGGGTGGAACCGCATGCGGGCGCAGCCACTGGGGCCTTCGGTGGAGCTCCCTATGGGGCCACGAAACGTGTGAGGGGTGTGCCAGAATGGGGGTGGAACCGCATGCGGGCGCAGCCACTGGGGCCTTCGGTGGATGCTCCCTATGGGGCCACGAAACGTGTGAGGGGTGTGCCGCATGGGGCGGGGGCCTTCGGTGGAGCTCCCTATGGGGCCACGCGTGTGATGCCAGAATGGCCGCATGCGGGCGCAGCCACTGGGGCCTTCGGTGGAGCTCCCTATGGGGCCACGAAACGTGTGAGGGGTGTGCCAGAATGGGGGGTGGAACCGCATGCGGGCGCAGCCACTGGGGCCTTCGGTGGAGCTCCCTATGGGGCCACGAAACGTGTGAGGGGTGTGCCAGAATGGGTGTGGGAGGGGGAGGAGGGGGGAGGAAGGGGAGGAGGAGGAAGGAGGAAGGAGGAAGGAGGAAGGAACGCGGGGACCGTCTCTTCAAAACGAGGACCCAACAACACAGGTTGGTTGGGAAATATTGAAAGATATGGGGAATCCTGGGATTTTGTCTGTATTCATTTGTGTATCTCTGGGTCCCTTCAGTGAACGGCGTGCGCGCGAGCCCGGCGCGCGGAGGGGGGATTGGGCTGTGGATCGTTGCCTGGCCAGAGGTGGTGGCTCGAGGACGCACTACGTATGACTTGTCGCCACTCCCTTCGGGCCAGACGAAAGGGGGGGATAGGGAAAGGGGGGTTTACGGCTCAGTCTGGCGTGTCCCTCTGCATGGGGGAAATTCAAAAATAGTCAAAAATAGTATGGGGACGATTTTTTAAAATGAAAGTATGCTTTGAATATGTTTTGGGTATTTTGTTCTTTGTCGCCCACAATCCCCCTGTAGGGGGACATGCCCGACCTAAGGATAGGGAAAGGGGGGGGTACGAAATCTGCTGCGTACAGCTGGTTTCAGCCCCACCGATAGGCCCATGCCTCGATACATTGCCGCCTCCAGCGCTAGGAAAGTCAGCTACGTGAGCTGATTCTCAAACCCCTCTTTTGTTATCCCCCCCTTTTCGCCTGGCCCAATCCCTCCCCAGGGCTCATTTCGATTCTTCCGAGTCGAGTCGACTCGATTTCGATGGCCTCCGATTCCGATCCGATTCGGCTTCGGATTCCGGTGCGGATTCCGATTCCTCCACAGATGCCTACTAGCCTGCCGATTCCTGCCGATTCGACTTCTTCCGACGTGGCTGCCGATTTCCGCCGATCCGATTCATTTCGATCGCCGATCCGACGTGTCGATTCGATTCTGAGTTCTCCTGCCTCCCTCATCCCTCGGGGCGAGCCGGCGTAACAATCGCCCCGGCAGGCGGGAGCATGATGGAAGGAGGTTGTTGCTTGAAGACTTGCACTGCAGACGTGTCCAAACCCCACCCAAAAAAGGGGGCCCAAGAGGCAAGCCCATGCTGCCCAGGAGGCCCCACAGTCGCCCCAAGACACCTCCAGGACAGCCCACAAAGGCTACGAATCGCTAAGAAATCATTCGCAGACGCTCACCACGCCCCCCAGGTGGCTCACAACGATCCCAAGGCGCTCCTCGAAGGCTTCCAGACAGTCCGCAACGCCCCCAAAACGCTCCAAGAGGGTTCAAGGCGCCCCCGAGGAGGGCCCCAAGAGCCAACAATCGATGATGTTTCATTCCCAACCATCCTGTGGTGTTGGGTCCTCGCTCTGAGGAGACAGCGCCCCGAGGCACCTCCTCCTCCTCACTCCTCCTGCCAGCCTCCTCCTCCTCCGCGAGGTACTGGTGATGTGCCAGGAATGGTGTCTGGGGGAACCTGAGTTGTTTTGGCACAGCCGCATGCGGGGACCGCCACCCATTTTGGCACATCCTTCACATGGTTCGTGGCCCCACAGGGAGCTCCACCGAAGGCCCCAGTGGCGCAGGCCGCATGCGGGGACCGCCACCCATTTGGGTACACCCCTCACACGGTTCGTGGCCCCACAGGGAGCTCCACCAAAGGCCCCAGTGGCACAGGCCGCATGCGGGGACCGCCACCCATTTTGGCACACTCCTCACACGGTTCGTGGCCCTACAGGGAGCTCCACCGAAGGCCCCATTGGCACAGGCCGCATGCGGGGACCGCCACCCATTTGGGCACACCCCTCACGCGGCTCGTGGCCCCACAGGGAGCCCCACCGAAGGCACCAGTGGCACAGGCCGCATGCGGGGACCGCCACCCATTTTGGCACACCCTTCGCACGGTTCGTGGCCTCACAGGGAGTTCCACCGAAGGCCCCAGCAGAGGTACAGGCAGCATGTGGGGACCGCCACCCATTTGGGCACACCCTTGACACTGTTTGTTGCCCCGCTGGGAGCTCCACCGAAGGCCCCAGTGGCGCAGGCCGCATGCGGGGACCGCCACCCAGTTGGGCACACCCCTCACACGGTTCGTGGCCCCACAGGGAGCCCCACCGAAGGCCCCAAAGGTACAGGCAGCATGCGGGGACCGCCACCCATTTTGGCACACCCTTCACACGGTTCGTGGCCCCACAGAGAGCTCCACCGAAGGCCCCAGTGACACAGGCCGCATGCGGGGACCGCCACCCATGTGGGCACACCCCTCACACTGTTCGTGGCCCCACAGGGAGCCCCACCGAAGGCCCCAGAGGTACAGGCCGCATGCGGGGACCGCCACCCATTTTGGCACACCCTTCACACGGTTTGTTGCCCCGCTGGGAGCTCCACCGAAGGCCCCAGTGGCACAGGCCGCATGTGGGGACAGCCACCCATTTTGGCACACCCCTCACACGATTCGTGGCCCCACAGGGAGCCCCACCAAAGGCCCCAGAGGTACAGGCCGCATGCGGGGGCCGCCACCCATTTGGGCACACCCTTCACACGGTTCGTGGCCCCACAGGGAGCCCCACCGAAGGCCCCTGAGGTACTGGCCGCATGCGGGGACCGCCACCCATTCTGGAACACCCCTTTCACGGTTCGTGGCCCCACAGGGGGTTCCACCGAAGGCCCCGTAATGAGGTCCCTTTTCTTCGTCCCAGCTGACCTGCGGTATTCACACTTGCATATGGCTGGGTCCTTCGCCAGGTAGTAGGTTTGTAATGGTTTTTAGTGTTTCTGTCTTTTCGCCTTGTCGACGCTCCAAGACAGCCCAACAAGCACAAGAGCACACCCCAAGACCGAATAAGAGGCCTCCAAGAGGGCGCCGATATTGCCCACAACGCACCAAAGACCCAAGATACCTCCAGGACAACAGAAGAAGGCGTCGAATCGCCGGAAAATCATTCGCAGACGCTCACGACGGCCCCCGCGTGGCCCACACCGCCCCCAAGGCGCTTCTCGACGGTTCCCAGACGGCCCACAATGCCCCCAGAACGCTTCCAGACGATTCCCGAATGCCACCAAGACAGCCCCACGGGGCAACATTCACTGGTTTTCCATCGGTTTGTGAAGGTTTTGCGGGCTTCCACCTTTACGGCCCGCCGACGCTCCGAATCAGCCCCAGGAGCACCAACACTCGCCCCGAAACTGTTCCAGAGGCTCCCTAAGAGGGCGCCCATGCTGCCCAAGAAGCCCCAAAGACGCCCCAAGACGCCTCCAGAACAATCCAAAGAGGCACGCGCTCACCCCGACTAGAAGATCCCCGAGACGGCCCAAGAGGCCCCCCAGATGGCACAAGAGGACCCCCAGAACCCCACGGAGGGTCTCCAGAGGAGAATCTGACACCGAACTGCAAAGCGACCCGCCCCGACGAGCTTGCATGCAGTTCCAGCAGACCCCCACAGAGGCCCCCAAGAGGTCCCAAGATGCTCCCAGGAGGCGCCCCCGTCGGGCCCAGAAGTACCCCGAGCAGCCCCCCACCCGGAGACGGTGTGCACCGCGTCGAGGCGGGAGCTGCACCTTCGGGCGAAATCTCTGCGCGGCGCCGGGGCGAGGGCGACGTGTTCGTCCGCTCGCGCGTCGACGAAGATGCTGCCGAAAGAGGCGCGCCGACCCCGAACGGGAGCTCGGCTCTCCAGGAAAACGAATCAGCGCGGCGCCGAGGCGAGAGCGACGTGTTCGTCCGCGCGCGCGTCGACGAAGATGCTGCCGAAAGACTTGGCATCGCTCGGACGTGTGCATTTTTCCTGCGGCGAGGGCCATCGAGAAGCGTCCTTAATCATTTGGCGAAGAAACCACACACGAAGCCGAAAAAAAAACAGGGAATGCACGTCCGAGCGATGGCCGAAAGATGCGCGCCGACCCCGAACGGGAACTCGGCTCTCCAGGAAAATGAATCCGCGCGGCGCCGAGGCGAGGGGGGCAGTGCGGCCTGTCCCGCGGGACGTTCGCCCCGCCCCACCCCAGCCACGCATCTTGCCAGAGGTGACGGCGTGATGCCCATGCTGGGCAGAAATAACATGACGTGGTTTTTGCTTCACAGGTTGGATGGGAGGGCCAGGATGTGGGGGGGCGATTGACCGGCAGAGGCCCAGAGTGGGAGTATACAGTAACAGCAATAAGGAATCGGGACAGGGAGGGGGGAGGAGAAGGAGTGAGGGGGAAGAGTGAGGAGTGAGGCGAGTTTGAATCGAGCGCTAGATCTTGAGTTGGGAAGGGCGGGGGATCGGCGGCAGGAGACGCATATGCAGTTATATGCTTGTCCACGGCTGGGGGGTGCTAGAACCTGGTCGCGCGCACGAAGCGCGCGCGTGGTTCTAGTGTGCATTTGTGCGTATATACAGAACCATATATTATGCAGATGTATATATATATATATATATATATATTCCCAAATCAGCGCTTGCACTGAAGGGGTCCTAGCGGAGTTTGAAAGATTTGGCGAAAGCACCTGGCCGATTTCGGTGGGCGGCCAGGTTCCCGGGTTCCCGGTTCCAGGTTCTGCGGTTCTTAGTCGCTGGTTCCAGGCCGATTTCGGTGGGCAGCGGGGATCCCGGGTTTCTGGATTCCCGGGTTCTTGGTCGATCTCCGTATCGATCAGTCTTACCATCGATTTCATGATCAACCTCTCTATCGATCTCATTATCGAGATCTCACAATCGATCTCGTTATCGATCTCACTATCGATCTCACTGAATCGACTTCACTATCGGACTTACGATCGACCTCACGATCGTCCTCACGATCGATCCCACTATCGATCTCACCATCGATTTCAATATTTTCAAATCATCCACCGATTCGAGTTTTTCTCTGGCGTGATACATTGGTAACAGACCCCAATCTTCTGCAGTTGTGAGTACCGCGTTGTGGGTGCCGCTTTCGGTGGAGCCCCCTACGGGGCCACGAAGCGTGTGAGGGCCTTCAACGGAGCTTCCTATAGGAGCCACGCAACGCGTGAGGGGTGTGCCGAAACGGGCGCGGCGATGCCATGCGAACGCATCCACTGGGGCTTTCGGTGGAGCTCTCTATGCGGCCACGAAAAGTATATGGGGCGTGCCGAATCGGGTGTGGCGGTGCCATGCGAACGCAGTACTTGGGGCCTTCGGTGCAGCTCCCTACGGGGCCATGAAGCGTGCGAGAGGTGTGCCGAATCGGGAGCGGATACGCCATGCGAGCGCAGCCATTGGCAGCCATTGGGGCCTTCGGTGGGGCTCCCTCTGGGGCCACGAAGCGTGCGAGAGGTGTGCCGAATCAATGGCGGGTACGCCATGCGAACACATAGACTGGGGCCTCCGGTGGAGCTCCCTGTGGGCCACGGAACGCGTGAGTGAAGTACCAAATCAGGGGCGGGCACGGCATGCGAACGCAGCCACCAAGGCTTTCCACGAAGCGCGTGAGGGGTGTGCCGACGGGTGCGGGCACGCCATGCGAATTCACGCAATTATGCCTTCGGTGAAGCTCCCTATGGGGCCACGAAGCGTGGGAAGGGTGTGTCGAATCGTGCGAGGGTGCGCCATGCGAGCGCACCCACTGCTGCCTCGGGTGGAGCTCCCTATAGGGCTGCGAAACGTGTGAGGAGTGTGCCTAATCGGGTGCGGGTACGCCATGCGAACGCAGCCCCTGGTGCTTTCGGTGGGGCTCCCTCTGCGGCCACGAAACGTGTGAGGGGTGTGCCGGATCGAGCGATGGGCACGTCATGCGAACGCAGCCCTCAGGGCCTTCGGTGGAGCTCCCTCTGGGGCCACGTAGCGTGTGAGGGGTGTTCCGGATCGGGCGCGGGCACGCCATGCGAACGCACTCATTGGGGCCTTCGGTGGAGCTCACGATAGGGCCAAGAAACGTGTGAGTGGTGTGCCGAATCGGGCGCTGGTACGCCATGCGAACGCAGCCCCTGAGGCCTTCGGTGGAGCTCCCTATGGGGCCACCAAGCGCGTGATGGGGTGTGCCTAGTCGGGTGCGGGTACGCCATACAAACGCAGCCGCTGGGGCTTTCGGTGGAGCTCCCTATGGGCCTATGGGGCAACGAAAAGTGCAAGGGGCGCGCCGAATCGGGTGCGGGCACGTCATGCGAACGCAACAACAGGGGCCTTCGGTGGAGCCCCCATATTGGGCCACGAAGCGCGTGAGGGATCTGACGCAGGAGGGTTGGGAATTTTATCGCGATGACGATGATGACGATGCTGCTGTGGTAGTAGAAGTAGTGGTGGTGGTGGTGGTGGTGGTGGTGGTGGTGGTGGTGGTGGTGGTGGTGGTGGTGGTGGTGGTGGTGGTGATGGTGGGGTGGGTGGTTGTGGCGGTGGTGGTGGTGGTGGTGTTGTGGCGGTGGTGGTGGTGGTGGTGTGGTGGTGGTGGTGGTGGTGGTGGTGGTGGGGTGACGCTGACGAAGGTGATGGCGATGAGGGCACGCGAAGAGCAGCGTCAGGGACGGGAGGAGGGGCGAGGGGAGAGGAGGAGGACGGAGACGCGGAGGGCTGTCCCTTCAGAACGAGGGCCCAACACCACAGGATGGCCGGGGAATGGATATGTACATACATGTATGCATGCATCTACAGCTGCCTGCGGCGATCCCCGCCATCGCGCCTGTGCAACAGCACAGACGTAAGGAGACTGAGTGTAGGAACGGCGCAATCCCGGATCGCGAGCTCGACCTTGTCTTCGTCTGCGCGGTAGGGTGGAGGTCGAGTCAACGATCCGCTGCAGTCCAGCGAGCCGTATGAAATGAGGCGGGTCATCACTTCAACCTCATCGTTGCCCGCGCGATAGGGGGGAGGAGGAGAAGGAGGAGGAGGAGGAGGAGGAGAAGGAGGAATCTTAAGACAAGGAGGGCACATATGTCTTAGGTGCTCTCCGGGGGGCATTCTGGGAGCCTGCCGGGGCCTCTCTTGGGGGCCCCTTTGGGCCTCTGAGGCCTCTTGGGCCGTCATAGGGGGGGCTCGTGCCCCGTCGGGCGCCTTCGGAGGCCGTCTTCGGCGGCCCGCCTGGAGCGCTTTGGGGGCCGTCCTGTGGCCCTCTCGGAGGCTCTCGGGCGAGATGGGGGGTCCTGTTTTGGGCCGGCCCGGTACCTCCTTCGTGGGGGCCTCGCGGGCTGCCTTGGAGCTGTCTTGGAGGCCTCCTGGGCCGCCCTCGGCAGTCGGAAGCTCAAACAGGTGAGGACCTCAAAAACTCACACACAGACGCTGGGCGAATCAATGGTCTCGCCTCCTCGGGGGCTTCTAGGGGCCTCTTAGGGGCCTCTTGCGGCTCCCTGGGCCTCTCTGGGGGCCTCATTGGCCGTCTTGGAGCTATCTTGGCTGCCTCTCGGGCCGTCTTGGGCGGTCGGACATCGAAAGAGGTCAAGATTTAGAAGAATCTCCGATACCTTTTTGGGAAGTTCTATCATGTCGAAGGACCCAACCATATGCAGTTGTAAGTGCCGCGGTCGAGAGAGCTGTCTTCGGTGGAGCTCCATGTATCGTAACGGTGGTGGGGGAACGCGTGCGACCTGTGCCATTGGGGCCTTCGATGGAGGTCACTGTGGTGCCACGAGGCTTGCGAGGGGTGCGCGCGAAACGGGTCTGGGCTCCGCGTGCGTACGCCGCCACGGAAGAAGCCCTCGGTGGAGCACCCTACAGGGCCACCGAGCGCGTGAGGGGTGTGCCGAAACGGGTGCGGCGGTGCTATGCGGGCTTTGGCATTGGGGCCTTCGGTGGAGCTTCCCATGGGGCTGCGAGACGCGTGAGGGTTGCGCCGCAATGGGTGGGGGGGGAGCGCGTGCGAACGTCGCCATTGGGGCCTTAGGCGGAGCTCCCCACGGGGCCAAGCAACGTGTGAAGGGTGCGCCGACATGGGCGGGGGGGGCGCATGCGAACGTCGCCATTGGGGCCTCAGGTGGAGCTCCGTATGGGGCCTCGAAGCGCTCGAGGGGTGTGCCGAAATTGGCGGAGGGGGACGCTTGCGAACGTCGCAACTGGAGTCGTACGTGGAGCTCCCTCTGGGGGCACGAATCATGCAAGTGTGCCGAAGTCGGTAGGGGGGAACGCATGCGAACTGCACCGGGCCTTCGGTGGAGGTCCATGTTGGGCCACGAAGTGTGCGAGGGGTGCACCGAAATCAGCGGGGGGGACGCATGCGAACGTCGCCATTGGGGCCTTAGATGGAGCTCCCTATGGGGACCACGGAGCGTGTGAGTGGTGTGCCGAAATCGGTGTGGGGGGGGGGGGCGCATGCGAACGTCGCCATTGGAGCCTTAGATGGAGCTCCCCATGGGGCCACGGAGCGTGTTAGTGATGTGCCGAAATGGGCAAAGGGGACGCGTTCGTCCGTCGCCACTGGAGCCTTACGTGGAGCTCCCCATGGGGCCACGCAGCGCTCGATGGGTGTGCCGAAATTGGCGGAGGGGGACGCATGCGAACATCGCAATTGGGGCCTTACGTGGAGCTCCCTCTGGGGGCCACGAATCGTGCGAGTGTGCCGAAATTGGTTGGGGGGCGCATGCGAACGTCGAAGCTGGGGCCTTACGTGGAGCTCCCTCTGGGGGCCACGAATCGTGCAAGTGTGCCGAAATCGGTTGGGGGGGGCGCATGCGAACGTCGAAGCTGGGGCCTTACGTGGAGCTCCCGCTGGGGGCCACGAATCGTGCAAGTGTGCCGAAATCGGTTTGGGGGGGGGGGCGCATGCGAACGTCGAAGCTGGGGCCTTACGTGGAGCTCCCTTATGGGGCCACGAACCGTGTGAGGGGTGTGCCGAAATGGGCGGGGGGGGGCGCATTCGTATGTCACCGTATGTCGCTTCGGGGGCCTTCGGAGGTGCTCCCTACGGGGGCATGAAAAAACGTGGGTGTGCCGAAATGGCTGGCGTGCGAAGGGCAGAGGCACGGACGGGGGGAAGGAGGAAGGAGGAAGGAGCGAGTGGCGCAGGACGCTGATGACTCAACACCATAAGATGCCTCGGACTACATGTGTGTTCGCATCCTCGGATGCCTCTGGGGGCCTCTTCGGGGCCTTTGGGGGCCTCCTGAGCCGTCTTAAGGCTGTTGGCCCGTCTGACGCCTTCGGAGGTCGTCTTGGAGGCATCTCTGGGCTGTCTTCGTGCCTCGACGACGGCGGCAACGACGAAGACGCTGACGTGGGTTAGAGTCCTCAGGGATGCCTCTGGCGGTCTCTTCGGAGCACTCTCGAGAGCTTCTGGGAAGCAGTTTGGGAGCCTCTTGGGAGTCTCTTGGGGGCCTCTTGGAAGCCTCTTGGGGGCCTCTTGGGGCTTCCTTGGGGCAGCTTGGGGGCCTCTTGGGGCCTCCTGGGGGCTTCTCGGGGCCTCCTGGGAGCCTCTCGGAGCCGAGGGCTCGAAATGTCCGTTCGGGTCCTCCGTCTGGGCCCTTTTGGGCAATTTTCGGAACCCTTGGAGACCTCGTGGGCCGTCTTAGGGCGATCTTGGGAGCCTCTTCGACTTTCTTGGAGCGTCGTGAAGCGGAAAAGGCGAGAACGCCAAAATCTTTCAAAAATCCAAGTGAAATCAGTTGATTTCGCCTCTTGGGGCCATCTGGGGACTGCTCTTGAAGGCCTCTTGGGGCGTCGTGGAGGCCCTTGGGCAGTCTGGAGGCCATCTTGGGCGCCTTGGACCGATCGTTCGGCGATTCGGGGCTTTCTTGGACCGTCTCGGGGGCTTCTTGTGGCACTCTTGGACCGCCTTGGGGTTCTCTTGGAGCCCAGAAGCCCCAGGGGGGATGGCATGCTGACCCAGGACCCCCCCCCTCCCCCGGACCCGCCCCGCGACCCTCCCCCGGCGGGGAAGGGATCAAAGGGAAGCCTTCGACTCAACTACGACGTTGCTTAATTTCGCTTTGGCTGGCGCGCTTGAGGAGGAGGGCCCAGGGGAAGGGGGGGAACGGCGACGGCGGCGGCGACGACGCCGACGACGACGACGAACGGAAGAGCGTCTCCCACACGCCGACAGGTCGGCGGATTTGTAAGGCACACTTGCGTGTACGGGGCGGCGGCCCTGGAAACATAGCAGAAGCTTCCAGAAAGCAGACGAGCATTCTAACACGCCCACTCCGTACAGGCACGGAATTGGATATGTACATTGAACATCGTGCTGCCAATTGCCGCCCAGGAACATGTACAATCACGTGCCCTGTAAATTTGAAAGTCTCAGACGAACTAGAGTAGCACAGTATTCGTCGCGCAGGCTGAACATGCCAGGGAATCTGAACATGTCTCCCGCGCCGCGAACTCGCTGGCGTTTCCCCAAACAGCGCTT
>CAUYUJ010006136.1:111800-181800 GCA_963575745.1 Prorocentrum cordatum
CCACTCTTCGATTAAGAAACCTCCTCCCGAAAAGCTGGCACCGCGTTTCTTAACCAACTTGCCAGACAGCTGGCCCCGTGTTTCGAGCACGCTCGCCTTCCAGCGTTATGAAGAGACATGAGCCAAGGTTTGTGTGTCAGAAACCTCCTGGAAGCTGGCCCAGGTGTCTTAATTCCTGGTTCTCTTAATCATCTTCTCGATTTACAGATCGGGAGGATGTTGAAGGCGTCTTCACGGGGCCCGATGTGGGCTTGTCGCGGGCCTTCGGTCCCGAAGGGGCTTCGTTAAGTCATCTTCGGGGCGCTGCAATCCTCTCAGGGCGGACTTAGCTGTCCTGGGAGGATATCGCCCCTTCTCTGGGTTGTCCTGGGGCCCTCTTGGGGCTCTCTGAAGCTTTCCCGAGGCGATCTGTAGCCGAAAAGCTTCGAAAGCAAAACATGCTGGGTTCATTGCTTCCGTCGTTGCTTTTTCGGGCCTCGCTGCAGGTCCAGCTGGGCGTCTCTTGAAGGTGTCCGGGGGCATATTGGCGACACCTTGGAACTTTCGGGCATGTTGGGCTGTCTTCGGGCAGTAGTGGGACATCTCGCAGCCGTCTTGGACGTTGGAGCGATCTCGGGCCGTCTCGGGTCCGTCTGGAGGCCAACAATAACGTAAAGGCGGTGGGGGTAGGGGACGCCCCTCGAAAGCTACAGAAGCCCTATCAGACAACTATCGCGCAGGCGCGCTGGCAGACTACGTATATAGTGGTGTTTGGATAGACGTGTCCAATGTACTGCTCCGTTTCACAGCATCTAGGATAAACGAGTATATGAGCGGGATCATAAGCAGATGGGTTCGGTCGTAAAGCGAGCTCGCCTGTTGAAAGCGTGGCTTTGCAGGGAAAGTGCATTCGTCCATTGTCACGGCCTTTTCATCTTCATGGCATTCGCGCATGGGCATCGCAAAAGCTTTGGCACACCCATTGCCTACGAGTTTGCGCCCGCCGGTAAAACACTACAAGCGTTTGTGATGAGCACGTGGCGCGAGCAGTGATTTCGGAGACGATGCGTGCCAGGCCTTCCAAAGCTTGAAAGTGGACCCGGTGATGGTTGTCGATTTCGCGCAGGACTTTCGCGATTTTGTAATTGAAGCAGTTACATGCAACCAGTCAGCCAGACAACGTTTGCATAGACGAAGGCACAGGCAAGCCGCCGACATGCAGACCAGAACATATGGTGGGTGGACGCGGTTCATCGCCATGGTGCCGGCCATGTTCGCGCGACAGTGTGTGGTCATTAGGAGGCATGTTGTTGTTGCGAGGCGATCGGATTGGGGTGCAAAGAGTATAGGGGGATCATGTGTGTCCAAGTGCCTGCCACCGCCAGCTTTGCGCAGGAGTGGTTCTTAGACGAGAAAGGCGAGCCCAAATCATTGGATCTGCAGGCGGGAACTGATGGAATCGCTCAAGCCAGCGCCTGCCAGAACCATGACGGGCAGGACTTGATTCGCATGTGTTCTGAAGGTTTCCAGTCGAGTGGTCACACTTCCCATTTCGTTCGTGGCGGCTGATTCCGCAGGCGTCCAGCTCGTTTACTATAGTTGCGCCATTACATCCCAGCGGTCGGCACCCACCTCTCCGCTGAGCTGTAGCATACGGTTGGATACGGTGGCCCAGTCAGCACACGCAGGTAGATCAGATGGACAGTCGTTGAGATAAGTAATTCACTCCGCGATCTCCTTTTGGGGGGGGTGCGCCATACATCCAGAGATATGACGGAAGCCTTTCAGAGCCCAAGGTGTTTCACATCATTGGTTCATTTTCATTAAACGGTGTCGTCAATCAAGCATACACTTAGTTCATACATCGATATGGGAGGGCCGTGCTCTTGACAAGGTGGTCTGCCCCATTCAACCAGCAATGTGACAGGGAGCACTGCGATCAATCCACGACCCCTTGTTCCCGCTGTAGCGTTGAATGGCTGTGCCGTTGCATGGTGGCTGCATTATTTCCACGGGGCATATTGGGAGCCTCTCGGGGTCCACTCAGGGTCCTTCGAAGGACATTGTGGTCCTCCCGGGGGCAACTCGAGGGCATAGTGGGGACATGTGGGCCGTCTTGGCAATTCTTGGAGCATTCTGGGGAAGGCGTATTCTCAATCGTGTCGCTGGGGCTCCGTGGCGGACCCCGTCTTGGGGCCTTCTTAGGGCCCACTGGAGTTCTATGGCGTAGCCTCCTGGATACATCTAGGGGCCCTCTTGGGACTCCTTGGGCGTTCCATTGGGGCTACTGGGGGGCGTGCTTGGATTCTTTTCGGGGCCTTACTGGGGCGCTCTTGGGGCCCTGTTCGGGCAACCGTGCGGCAACATTTTGAAAGCCCCAAACAAATCTGATCCGAGCGGCGAACATGTCAAACCGTTGATGCGCAGATTGCGGCTCGATGAAGACATCCTCTCGGGTTGTTTGTGGTATGTCAAGGCCGAGTTTGTGCAGAAGCTGGCCCGCCATGGGATGGCGTGGCGCCTCGACGTCGTTCATAATCATTGGTATGGCGCTCTCTGGTCAGAGACGCACTTCAGCCGAATGGCTCCCTCAGCGATTAAGCCATTGCTGGCAGAGGTTATGAGCGATAGCGGTGCCCGAACTCTAAGGGAGGCTGGGGCAAACGCGAGAGATAGCGAGCGTTTATCCGCGGGCGTTTGTGTTCAAGCGGCCGGCCGCCAACATATGACTGCTCCTCATCGCGAGGCACACAAATTTCCATTGAGACCGAAAACATCATTGCTTGGCATGGCCCGTGGTTCCCGCGACGATTTCCTACTTCCGGTTCTATCGCTACTACGGCACAACAGAGTTGGATATTGGCTTCGCTTTAGGCGAAAAGTATGGTTGGGCCTTCAACCCCCGTCACACTTGGTAGCGGAGCTGGCCTATGGTGGTCAGCTCTAGCTATATCCCTCACCATCCACGGCACGATCTGGTGGACTACTGACATGGTGGAGCATCAGGGTGCACTGGGTTTGCGCGGAGACATGTACATATCTACGCACATCCGCGAGGAGACTTGCAGCGCTACCTCCGATCTCGCGGAGGCTTCTTACACGAGTCCTACTTCCGTGCGCTACTACACTCTTGAATTCCATCCTCTTACTCCACTCGGGAACTCCTTTGGAGGCACAATGCAAGGTAACTTGCGATACGACACTGCGCCGCTTCCACCCCCACCCAGGTCAACGACAACACATCATAACCCACAGCCACACACATTCGACCACGACCTAAAGGGCCATTGGATTGGTATTACCATATGTGTCCTCCTATGGGTCGCTATCGGGTGCGCTGATGGGCATATGCAGCGTGGCGGAGACGACGCACGCACTACCGGCCCCCAGTGGGGCCGTGCCGGTAGCGTACCTTTCCGCGAATTCGCTCGCGAGGTACATGCTTGGATCATCTTGACTACAGGCAACATGACCCACTCTGAACAGGCCACGGTATTACAGCGTGGTCTGGGACAGCTCGCAAGGATCATAGCCAGAAGCGTACCTTCCTCAATCATTAATTTTTGCGCGAACATTGGTGGTCGCCACACCGACGGCGTCGCCTACATCATGTTCCTCCTCAGCCTTAAGTTCAAACATCTAGAGGAAGAGCGCCAATTCAATTCAGGAACGGCTCTCATCGACTGTCGCGTCCATGCGGGAGAGTGGATCGACCAGACGATGGCACGCCTTGAGATAGCACGCTTCGAGGCCGAGACCGAAGGCTTCAATATTCCAACTTCCAGATCCTAACAGTTATCTTGTTATGAGCTCTGAGCGTTGGCACGTCGCGTGCACACCAAATATTACAACCACTCAACCACCAAATGCCAAGGACCCAGCAACATGTTGATTCTTTGCTAGAGCGCATGAGGTCTTATGCGCAGATTGCTGAGCGAACCCCTGGCAACATTGTGGGTATATTCAGCCACGGTCATCGCACCGATACGTCTCGCACCGACACTAATGCAGGGCAGCCTGCGAACAACGTCCGGAACGACGATCCGCAACCAAATGAGGCCACCACCTTATTAAGCCTACAAGGTGACCAGCCTACGGGGTCGCAGAACTTCTGGGCTCGCCATCGGGGACCGTCGGCATCGGCGGCCCCTGCCCAAGCCACTGCCCTTGTAGGCTCTGTGGGGAAACCCGCCGAGTTGAATATGACTCTGGTACCTACACCGACACCTCATCAGATGAGGGAACTGGTGCCCTGGATTACTCCGACATCCTTGTGCATCTCACGAAGAGCAGCAGGCGCAGCGGTTATCTCTGGGATATCAGGAGCACAAACGCCGTTGGAGACGCGTTATGAAGAAACCAGCTCGCAAAGTACGATTCGTGGTCCGACTCGCGTCTAGGCCAAAGGGGGAGGGTGAGGTAAGTGACCAGGCAAACGACGGTGACTACATGGCAGAGGTATGTTGGGATTCCTAGCATCCCTTACTGGACCACAATATGAAGATATGTTCCTGGGGACAGGTAGAGGCTGTAGGCGCACCTCAGGAAAGGGTCAGGGGCGCCGGGGTAACCCGAAGGATGCTGGTGGAAAGCCATGGAAGGTGATATCTACCATCGCACGCAACACTTCCGTCGAGAATGCCCCCAAGGCGATGGGAGATGCAGGGGTCCGTCGATACATTTGGCTCAAACCGATTCGGACATTCAGCAGGTCGATTGGGGGACGCCATTAGCCGAACCCGAAGACACCACTACTGCAGCTGTCCACTTCACGGCCGCCAGGCATCTGAGCACCAGCGTGTCCCTAGAGAGGTATGCCGATGAACTCTTCGAGGAGATCTACGCTGGCCGCGACGAGTTCAACCTGGCGGACTGTTTGGGCATCTCTATCGCGGGGCAACCTGCACATATTGAGTTCGTTGAGGATTGCCACATGCTCGCCGACTCGGACCACGAGATGGCGGGGGCACCTGCGGACTCTGATGCTACGGTGCCGGCAACGGAGGAGGAGCTCCAATCGAAGCTCCAGCCGGAGGTTCTTGGTAATCCTATATACGGAAAACCGCACGACGACGACCCCCCTCGGGGTAACCCGCGCGACGTTGGTGACATGCCCGAGCGCGTCCAAGATGAATTCGGACACAACGATGGCTTCCACTTCGCGTTCGCAATGCATGACCGACTCACAAGCCGCCCAGTTTGGAGGCGAATGCATCGCAATGATGACGACGATGACGAATGGGAAGCCGAGAGTCATCATCCACAGCGCCATGGGCGGAGTTGCTCGCGCAGGCACTCGCGAGCCCGCTCCAGCGGCGCACGGCGCCCGCGCGCGCCTGATCAGAGGATTCCAAGAACCCCGCCCAGAAGGGGGCGCTCGCGGGGAAACCCGCTTCAAGACGACGATCTCCTGGGTGGGCCCGAAGGCCAGCGCCCGCGTCGATTCGTTACTTACGAAGGTCATGGGCTCGCCCGCCAATGCGTCTCAGCAGCAGACAGGCGGCATTGGCTCGCCCAGGGCTTCGCCGAGCGCGACGCCCGCCGCCGGCATTCACTCCATAATGCCACGCGAGATGAAAGCGGCAGAATTGTCCGCACCAGCAGAGGTCACGGCGCTAAGCCGGCCCCCACGCTTGAAAAAGGGACGCAGAAGGGGCCATCATATAGGATCGAGGAGAATGCCGAGGGCAGGTCTGCAGCTGCGAGCATTTCGCCGACCATGGACCGGACTGACCGACGGGGCGCCCTTCAAGGAGCCCTAGCTTTGAAAAGACTCCGTGGGTCTGGTCTCATGGAGACGGCCTGGGTCGCCGGGTAGATCCGGCTTGTAATCTTCCTGAATTACGCTTGACCACAGATGATTGCCCGCCGCCCACAAATGGCGGTGCAAAATGCGCCGAGCAAATGTGGAAGGACCCCGATGAATATTACCGCCTCAAGCGATACAATCGAGGACATCACGAAGCGATGCCAGCGGCGCCATCCGCGGGGCAATCCGCTTCTTCTTTCCGCGAAGGAGCCGGTAATCCGAAGGGCGACAAAGGGGGTGACAATCCTGTCCTTTCTAAGGCAGGTGGCCCTACTGATGCTGCCCATGATTCAGAGTGCACTTACGAGATTGACAGCAGCGAGTCAACTAATGCGGACTTGACCGTCACTCATCCAGCGACGGAGGACATGAACTTGGCATCGGGTACAGCGGTGCCGTGCCACTCCAGAGATCGGATGGTTAGTCACCACGGCACTGCGCAAGCTGCGCGATGGACGATACAAGCGCGACTGCAAAGGCACCTGCTCCTGACAGGTCTCCGGAGACCCGGGGGGGCCCGCTGCGTCCGCGAGCGCGGGGGGCGCCTGCTGACGAAGCAGATGGGCCCCCGAAGCCACAGGAGCAATGTCAGAAGAAGCGATCTAGGAAGGACGTCGATTTATGTCCATCACCAAGAGCGCCAAGGTCACCAGCCCCAGCGCCACCGAAACAATGGGAGAGAGCTGGCTCAGCAGAGGCCGGCCCTGGAAGCAAACAATCACAATGAGCAGCGGGGAAGCCCGCCCGCAGACAGTGCTCCAGGGGCCCAGCAGCGGCTGCAGCAGCATCAGCGTTCCAAGGCAGCAGCGCGCCCACACCGAAGGGACTTGCATTCCTGCGTGGCCCATCTCCCGGCAGGCTCCATAGGGGGGCTGGCTGGGCACCACCATTGGAGGGCGCGCCCGCGGCACGCCCCTCGCAGCGAGATGAAGGTGAGAAGGCGCTACAGACTACATCTAAAGCACCAGGAGCTGCTCCGAAGATCACTGAGAGGAACAAGACGCCTGGGAGCGCAAGCTCGTCTGCAGCGCCAGCTGCGGCAGTGGCCCTTGCGGGGGCGCCCGCTGAACCACCCTCTGCGCCCGCGGGGCGACCTGCTACTATCCCTGCACTGGTCGGAGGAAGCAGGCGTCGCTGGGAGACCCTGGGCACCTCTCAACAGATGCTGGTCAACCCAGCACGCGGGCCCCATGCCACCGACGGCTCCGACCGATACAGCGCGGCACAATGCGACGCAGCATGCGCCGCCACGCACGCTGAAAACGATGCTCTTGCCCGCCAGCGCGTCCGCAACGTCTTGCGGACGCAGCCTGCCGCAGCTGCAGTTCCGGGGCGGAATGCCTAGCGCAGACACAGCGTCAGGAGCGCATCAGTACGAAGCTTCCAAACGAATGCGATCAGCGCGGCTGCTCGGAGTAGCTCACTACAGCCACGCGGCACAAGCCATTTCAGTACGACAGGGTCTCTCATCGGTTTACGGGCTGTGTCACCTCGTTCGACGAATTTTCCACGGCTGGGTAGACCCCCGAGACCTGCTGAAAAAAAGTGGCCGCCGAGGAGCCACGAGGAATGGCATAGTCATCACTTGGGCGCCATCGAGAAATGCCTCCGAGGCCGGCACTGGGCATCACAAGCACTGACCGTGCTTAGAATATGCGCGATGTCCGACAATTCCAGCACGCAGAAGAAACGACTCCAGGTGAAGAAACTTAAGTTATGCGGGGAAGCCCGCCCTATGTATTTCTTGCGCCCCAGCAATGGACACAGCCATCCAGGCATCACATGCCCAGAATCACAGTACTCACGGGTAACAGACCTGAACGAACCGGGAGCGCCATGCAATTTCATACACGGGACCCAATGGATATGCATCCCGAACATAGTATACGTCGGTCTTTCTTGCCGTTGCGAAGACAATATTAAAAGAAAAATCAAGCAGATGATGCATGGAGGCCCATGCTTACTTCGAGACGGGCGGATTCAGTCAGGCCAACGGATGGACCCCGAAGTTTTGATCATGGTGAGCCATGAGAATCTACTTCGCGACAACATCCCGGCGTGGCTGTCCGCCAACGACATCATCACGACGTTGGGTATGAATTGCAGGATTTCGCCAAGTCACATTGTTCAACACATTGGCATTCAGCCTAACGATGTCCAGTTGCAGGTACGACCGATTTGGGCAGGTCTGGGTCCCCGAATAGCATATTGAAGACAACCAGCGGGGTAACCTGCAAGGTCCCAATCCTGTACCCCTGGAATGGAACGAATAGCCATGCGATGCTTCCACATTGACAAGATGGATTGGGCCGAGTACCCCCCATGCCCCCTCAAACTCCCTTTCCGACACCTACGGCGGGGGTAGAACATGCTTCTATATTCACGATGCAAGAGGTGTATCAAGCGGGGGCACCTGCGGGAGGCCCGGATGGGTCTTGGATCCAAGCTCACAGCGCTGACTTGTCTGGCATGACATCCAGCGGGGTTACGCTGAACAACGGACTCGACGCGAGCGACCAGTGGAGTAATCAGGCGCAGCAGCTACCTGCACCTGCGGGGCAACCCGCCGCATTCGCGCCCATGAGCAGGGCCGCGACCCCATTCGGCACTCCGCAGAGCGCTGGGAGGACCAACCGCTTGCAGGCCAGACCTCAAAGCATCAGGATGGACCCCTAGCTCTATCAAGCCTTGCAGGCCACATCGCACTTTGCATCTCCACGTGCTGTCGCGGGGCATCCTGCCGCTACAGACCAGGAGGCTGCCCAGAGGGCCGAGAGCTTATTGGGGCAGCAGCAGTGGATGCACAGGCAGATGCACGAGGCCATGGCGAGCTTGAGGCGGGACGGAATTGACCTTCCGAACGCCAACTGGACTCCACCTTGGGAGTGCGTTCCAGATGCTAATCCGCCACTGGACCATCCAAATTGACATGCATACATACCATCGTTTCTCAGCCATCCGTTCTATGATCCGACGGTGGCTGAGCGGCCTGTGACACCACAAATGGATGCGCCCATGTTTCCTGGTTACTATGCGCAGACGACGGGTATGCCTCGGGCCGGCATTCAACCCGAAAGCCCGCGCGTTTGGGCGACCGCTGACGATTTTTATAAGTCCCAGCTGACACGGGGAGCTGGATACGAGGCCGGCATCCCTGGCCGGGCGCGCCACAATGGGTACCTGGCAGCCCCCCATGGACCAATAAGTGAATCAACGCGGTACCGAGCTGGTGGCGCCTACATCGATGGGAGAGCTGCGTCCCGAGATATTGGCCATCCACGAGGCTCAGCTGACCAACCTCTCAATACAACTGGATCGCCAACGACGTAATCAGGAGCGACAGCTACGCCGCATAATGAATCGCGCGGGGGCACCCACTGCTCGTGCAGCTGCGCGGCAAGCCGCCATGAGTCTGTCAACAGTGGTTGCGATAGGACCAATGCCTCTGGGGCCACCAATGGCACCTGGAGCCACACCTAGCCGATATGAAATGGGAGAATCCACACTTGATCGAAAGATACGCATCAGGCCATCAGCAACGCCACCGATCATCAGTGACGGTGATTTCACCAAATGTGCCATATGCCTTGAAGAGTTTCTATACCACGACAAGGTGTGGAGGCTTCAGTGTGGCCGTCTAGAAGAGTTTATATATCACGACAAGGTGTTCCATGCGCAGCGCTGGGATCGCGTAGCACACGCACGCGTGGAGCGGCTGCTGGAAGGTGCCCCAAGTAAGGCACCATGTGCCATTAGCAGAGGTGTAGGCCTCATCACAGGGGAGCATCACGCAGCGGATCGACATGAAGAAATGCTCCGCGAGGCAAATGAAATCAGAGACCTCCGCGAAGAGCTGAATCGCATCACGGCGGCGATGACAGGCGCTACAGCTACAGCTACTGCAGGGGCACTAGCTGCATCTGCGGGGCAACCTGCTGCACCTCCCTATGCGTGGCCGAACCCAACAGCTACGATGCCAGCCACAGAAATGCAGATGCCTCTGGTAGCCGAATCAGCAGCTACTGCAGGGACGCCAGCTGCAACGACGCCAGCAGGGTTGCCTGCCAATGAGGCATGGCTGAGGCGCATGGAAAGAGCCGCTGAGGCAAGCTCGCAATGGCTTCGCACGCCATATGGCAGGGCGCGGGGAAAACCGCTACACTCGCGCAGGACCGAGAGCCCAGCGAGTGTGCGCAGCGGTGCCAGTACCATATCTGAGCGAGACATGCTGCACAGGGTGCTGATGGTCAACACAGATGGCCAGATAGCCGCGCGCGCCGACGAGGACACCGTTGAGAACATTCCATTTGCCCAAAAGCATCCCCGCACGCATGACGAGTACCCTTCTTCATGTATATGCCAGAGACATCCTATTACAGGAGAGGAGGCCAGGGGGTACACGAACGTATTTACATCTATGACGAGAGATCAGCGGGCGCTGGATCAAAGGCGCCGTAAAGGCATGCACGGCACAACGCCGCCCGCTGTGCCGGGCATATTCGGTGAACGGCATGAGTTGGTCCTGGCAGCGAACAGTGGAGCCATGGTTGGCGGAATGCTGACTATCCTGCTGGACATTGGCAGCAATAGCAACAGCATTGGCTTGAAAGCTGCGCAGGCATTCGAGCGAGTTCCACGCTCACATGGTCACGACATCAAAAAAGCTGGATCTGACACAGAGGCTGCACGTGTCAAGAGGGGTCATGGAGCCGCAGCGTGCGAAGGAAGGGGGCGACTCCGCGGGGGCACCCGCCACTGCCAGGCGAGACACAGCCAATGTGGCAGAGGGATCTGGCGAGAATCTACCCGCAATCCTGAGGAGCATGTCGAACGTGCGCACCATCTTGATCCTTGAACAGGGACGTGACATGATGATCATCCCAGGCACAGACATGCACAGGCTCCTCCTGGGTAAAGGCGCCAGGGTGCTGGACTTGATAAATCACCATCAGGGCACCTGGACATCAAGGTCGACGAGTACGGGGTTGCAACATGGGCTAATGGTTCGACAGCGTTCACTGTCACGACCAACCCTCAGCGCGAGGAGACACCCGCACTCATCGAGGAGGCTGTGGGTGTGGAGCCGATGGCGGGGCTACCTGCATCCAGCAGCGCGGGGGCACCCGCTCCTAACGATGCCCACGCACACATGATTTCCTTGGACACCAGGGGCATCAGTCACTCCATCAAAAAGGAGACGCTTTCTAACGCGATGCAGTCTATGGCGAAGAACGCCCTCAAGACCTGGCATCGCAGGAACACAATGTCCGGCGGCAACCCCGCGCCCCCCGATCAGGACTTTGCCTTGCGGAACTTGCAGGCGAAGGTCTATCAGGCCATCTACGACGAGGGCCGCAAGCGGGCGCCGCCAGTCAACGCTCCAGGGCAACCCGCTGCATCGAGCACTGCTGAGAAGTATGGCGTCTTTCCTTCGAGCAGTGGTTCAGGGGCCCATGGCACGGGCGTTTGGACGCCACCGTCGCTTGAAAATGAATGACGGGGGCAGGCGCGCGCCACGGCCACTCGTGCTTGCCCGGACCAGCCGAACACTGAGGTGCTGTCTTCAGGCGCGGGGGCACCTGCATACTTTTCCCAGGCGCCGGCTGTGTGCGCCCGGGGCGGCGGCGGGCCCGGCTGCGCGGCTGCCGCAGAAAAGGAACGCCCATCTCATCATTATCGCTCTCGTGCCCGCGTCATTGAAGATATACGAACAGCTTGCGCAGAACTCCGAGCTCGAGGGTACATGTGTGACCGTATTACACGCAGAGGTTATGACCTCTACTGGTTCACAGCACTTGGGTGGTTTACAATCAGGGGATTACCCAGCACTGCGGGTGGCAACGCCCGCCGACTGGCATGTACGATTGCCTGGAAAGCGGGCGGGACCACATTGCCAACGTATCCAAAATCTTATGATCCAAGCTCGTGCTTTACGTATGTATATTGCACTTGTGGGACCTCCGGGATACTTCTGGGAATTAGGTCGTATACGCGATGCGATTGAAGATTTAGGCTTGCAGATCATGCGAATGCGATGCTGCCACCTCGGTCTGAAGTTCGACCGCTCGAGTCGGTTACCGAGCGGTTCATACTTACTGGTGGCAACCACCTATACACGGGCATACCCACCAACCTGTGGAATTTCACATGCCAAACTGCGGGGAAACCTTCGCAGCGCGCTAGGCATGAGTTAGATGGGCATGGCCGAGGCGCCCAGAGGGCGGAATGGCGAAACAAAACATTCGCCATCATCATTGCAAGGCGATTGATCAAATGGGCCATCAAAAAACACAAAACTCAGACAAGTGCTGCACACCTCAGCGTACATACACGAGTGGATAAAAGAGCTCGGACTTACGTCCAGTCTCTTACAAATGGCGTTAAATGTGGTTATGTGGCACGCCGTGTGACGATGAACTTCGACGACAATATTGTTATACAAGACATCCAGGTTCGAGAGCAAACCATCGGGCACAATTTCATTGCACCACTACCGAACGGCGCGACGAACATTCGTATTCGACTGTACCTCCGGCGCCAGTCTTACTCGGAAACGAAGGACAGCGACAACGCCCAAGGCGGGTTACGACCGTCAATGACGATCGTCTCCCCCCCTTCGATTGAGCGCGGCCGCGCGCTGCCCCCTACTCCCGAATTTCCGACATTTGCTTCACCCGATACCCAATAACAACAGACAGTTCGACCTACCGATTCCCGGATAGAGCAGTAAAAAATCAGAAATTTGATAAAGAAGCTGGCATCAAACCACGCAAGACACCCAAGGTTGTCGAAGACGGCAGCGACGACTGCGGCGAGGACATGAAGTGCCTCGGGCGTGGGGCCTACTACACTGACGTCCACTCAGATACCGATACTGACGAGGATGAGGAAGCCTTCATCGCACTACCAGCGGGGGTACCTGCAGATAGACATGCCGATATGTGTTCCATAAACCCAACCTTGCGTTACGGACGACACAACAAGGTAGACAAGCTGGAACTGTGTGGAGGTAGTTGGGGAATGTCGCAGCTCGCCTTCAGTCGAGGTTTATCCTCAGGGGAAAACCTAGACAAACTTATACTCTACTTGGATGTGTGTTTCGTGAATGTTGTTATACTACAACCCAACTGCAGAACGACTGGACGGCCGCCCTACTTCAACTCCAAGGTCAAGCATGACACGTAGTGTGAACACCACAAGGAAGGCTTTCCACGCATCGAGTTCTGTGGAAGGGTTGCCGCACGTCAAGACGACTTCCGACGGTTTTACTTACGAGAACAGCAAGTGGGCACCTGGGTTGATGAAATACCACCATAGACTTGGCAAAACGCGAGGGCTCTCGCGAAGTCAACATAGACCAATGCACCACCGGTCTTCGCGACCCCCATGGGGTTAATGGCCCACCGCCGTCTTCTGCGAACACCCTTCGAAATCAAGCGGCGCACAGGATCATCAACGTGCCTCGGTTTGCTAAGAGGAACTGGCCAGGGCAGCCCAATATACTCCGAAGATGCAATTCCTCCTCGTTGAAGCAGTTCAAATTGCACATGACATGTTCCCAGTAAATCGTGGCCCCTGTCATGATCATCCTCATTCGTCTTCTGTTCTCGCCACTGACATACGAGGATTCGATTTAGATGGCTCAAGTGTCCGTCGACATCCTGACGGATCGATCACGAGACCACCGCCGGGATGATGGGGGTGTCCAGCATTGGCAGACAACGTCAACATGCAGTCCCCATCACAAGACAGGGGTCCCCAAAATTGTAGGTAGTACGAAAAGGGGGATCACTACTGGGAATGCCCAAGCTGCAAGAAGAACTACGGTCAGGCTACACCTGGTCACCTACGCGCGCCTGACAAATGCAAGTTTGCCAAACCGTGGAAGCTGCCTGACATGCACGGACAGGAGCCTCCGGCCCTTGCCGAACCAGCACCACCACCAAATGCGGCGGCAGCAGAATCCGAGACACCAGCCGCCAAACAAATTGCGCGACTACGAGAGCTCCGAGGCCTGGTTCCAGAGCTGGACCAACAGCAAGCGCCAGCAGCCACGACATCACAGTTGGCAGACTCGCCATCTGTACCAGCTGCGGGGCAACCTGCCTCGAGCGGAGCCGGCAGCTCGGACGATCACAGACGGCTACCAGAGATAGTGGCTAGACGTGGTCGGCAGCCCGGAGGGGACGCACCTCCACCACCACCTGCGGGTGGCCCTGCTGCTCGTCCAAGACTTCCAGACTGGCCAAGGTTCGATGTACAAATTAGTTTACGGAACCTACGCAGCCTTGACCCAAGCGTGATAACACGCGAGTTGCGAAAACTGCACTTGCTGTGGGCCCACGCCAACACAGCCTAAGAGGGGGCTCATACTACCCAAGGCTGGCCTGGACAGCGTCAGGCTGAACCCGATAAAGGGCGTCTGTGATACATGTCGGGAGCGCAGGGCTTGGGACAAGCCAGGGCCTACCGTTATGCCGTCTACTGCACCACCTGGCGAGTTGAACGACGATGTCGAATGCGATCTGATGTTCTACAAGCAGGAACGCAAGCTATTTCATCTAATCGATCGTTGCAGTCGATATGGTGCTGGAATCGAGATACCAGATAAAACCATGACCAGTATCTTAGATGCGTATCGCCAGTGCTGGATGCAATTCGGACCTGCCAAAGTATTCTACTCCGACGGGGAAGGTGCACTTAACGACGCCACACATGCAGTCCTTGAGGCAAAAGGCATTGAGCTGAGGATACGTGCGCGTGGACAACACGCTACGACAATTGAAACCAGAAATGGCATACTACGACATTTTCTTCACGTCATGGAAGCTGACATCAACAGGTTAGACATACCTCTTGTGTTCACACGTCTACTGCATGAAGCCTTTTTTGCCGCCAACGCGTTCACTTTTTTACAGTGAGGTGCCTCCATGCAGTGCACTGTTTGGACGGCAACCAGCGATGCTTCCCGACCTGCCTGTTTTGGACCGCGAACAGCAGACGGAAACGCCCGACCACTCTCGAGAACAAACTATCCGCCGGGTAAGCATTGAGGATATTACTCAAGCCAAGGCAGTAGCGAAAACAAATCGTGCACTACGGACCAAGACTACGATCATTAGTCAGCATAACTAGACGAAGGAGATCTGGTTGATTATCATCGCCCCGCTACTACAAAGGACGACTGGGGCGGCCGGAATGGACCTTTCCCGGTCGCACGAAAAGATCCCGACAGGGGTCAAGTCATCATCAGAGCGGGGAGCCGCGATGTACAAGTCCATTACGGCGACGCACGACATTCGCGATATATCGCAGCTGCGCTCGCTTGAGAAATTGGCTCAGACAGCGCAGCACTACGGACTGCGTTGACATTCGTAGCCAGTCTACCTGCGGGGCGACCTGCTATGATATTTGGTTACATCCCGACCAAAAAGGGAATGCTCCAGATGGCAAGTGCGATCCGATTATCTCCTACAGCACACTAAGCTCTTCAATACCTCATCACGAACTTCTTTCGCATCGAGAACGTAGTCTCTGCCAGGTTAGCTAGGAGCATTCACAAGCTACCTCCGGTGACTTATGCTGACAGTTGTACACCGGTGCGTTCCGACAACGACGTGAACCCAGGCTTCCACTATCACGAAGCCGAAGGCACTGCCTTAAGCATATACGAAAACTGGACCAGCGCATGTCTAAGGTCATCCAGTGCCTGAAGTCCACCAGACCTCAAGCGGGCTTTGACCAAGACATGCGGAAATTTGAAGAACGGGCTGACGCACCGACACAAGACAACGACGCAAGAGAAGCCCCAGAAGCCGAACCACCACAGGAATATGGACGGCTTGACACGCATTCATGATGAATCAGAAGCGGACCTCGAGGCACATATCATGGAGGTGTGGTACACAGAATTGCAGGACGGAAGAGATCTACTGGTGGCGACTCCAATAGCGACCTCTACACTGTATCCACACACATGACCACCGACAACAGTGCGCTGGTCATAGCAGCTGAAGAACAGCGGGGGCACCTGCCTACGTGGGATAATCCATATGATATAGACGCAACGGAGACATATCACGCCCCGCTGTGCTTCACGGACAAAGACGACAGTTACGCATTGGACTCTGACGAGCACGGACAATGTGCAGATCTCTGCTTCACTGCAGATATGCCGAAAGTGTTCCTATCCTAACAACAGCGCATCATACGGGACTTCGACCGCGTGACCACGATGCGAATATATGTGACCGCTGCAGCCACACGAGCTGCAGTCGTCAAGGAGGACGACCTCCTCACGAAGGCCGACATCCAGGCGAATCCAGTCAAGGCGTCTAAAGCCCTGTATACTGAACTCAAGGCGTGGTTTGACAACAAGTGCTCCAAAATACTAGATAGACCAGAGGCATCAAACATCATGATTCCGAGGTGCGTATATAAATAGAAATTTACATATCACGAGAAAGGCGGGGTGGAACGCACAATTAGAGTACGATTGGTACCTCGGGGATTTTATGGGCCTCGGAGCCTTCGATGCGGAGACATTCTCAGGAACGGCGCGGCGGTCGAGTCGGAGACTACTCGCGAGCGGGGCAGCGTGCAAGAAGCAATGGTTCATTGCTTCCCCCGACATCAACATGGCCTTCCTGAAAGGACTCACGCATCAGGAACTTGATGAAGAAACCGGTGAAAAGGAACGCGCGGCGTGCTTTCCACTGCCGCCTGAGTCAGCGCCCGCGCAAGATCCCTTCCAGGATTTGAGCACCACGATGAATCGAAGCACTGCCTACGGCGCCACAGACCAGGCACTGGCACCAAGGGCGCACCTAGAGCCTTCGCGCTGAAGCTTAGAAAGACCACGAGGGGGTTTGGTCTCAGACCCGCGCCCCACGCCGAGGAGTTCGAGACAAGCTCCAACCTTCTTACATCCAAGCACGTCGCTGACATCGACATGGCCGGCACTGAGGACACCGTCGACAGGTTGTTCAAGTGCGTTGAGGATACTTTTGGCAAGCGTAAGTTCCACAAACACACATGTGCCAATTGTTATGTGAGGTACATGACGGATGGGGGCGGTAATGGTACACTTGAGCAGCACGAATATATGCAACAGCTCCGTCCTATACAACATCCTGAACTCACTTGCGCAGACGCTGACGCCAATGCATCGAAGATGGCCACCGACATGTTCGCCAGCCCCAGAGGCGCCCTGGCCTACGAAGATCGCCTATCTATCAATGACTCCAACGGGCGAGGTCGACCTGCACAGCGACTCCTGTCACTGGCGTCTAAGCGGAGATGCCGAGGACGAAGTCAAAGGCTATGGCAGTTGCAGGGCAAGCCTGCTACGGCGTGGACACACGCATGCTGGTAATTAAGCCCGTCGTCCATCTAGTCGACGCGCACTGCAAGTCTCACCGCTTGCAGGCCCGCTCGAGCTATTCAGCGGAAACACGAGCAGCAGCCCACAATTCGGGGGACTGCTGTCCCACGGTCGTCATTCTGCATGAACTCCACGCAGGGCCGCTGACACCCACTCAGTTGAAATATTACTTGAGATGGGCGGCCTGAGCACCAAGGTCACTTTATCCATCGATGCAGAATATGTCTTCAAGTCCTCATCAAGCAAAGACTTGGAAAAAAAAAAAAAACCAAACTTTTTGTACACTTTTGGGACACATCAGTTGGATACGACAGATGATGGAGCGAAGTATCGTGCATTGTGCGCAGTGGTGTGACACTCGCGACATGACCGCGGACGGCCACATCAAAGGGAACATCGACAGAGACATGTTCCTACAGGTCATGGGAGGAACGCAATCCTTCAAGCATGACGTAAAACGACACACTCCATACAGGGCTGGCCAGACAAGATCGCATGTGCCGCCTGAGAAGCGATCATCTGCAAGACGACTTGCCTGCGAGGCAACTTGCTTGCAAGGGTACTTGCGCGCGGGTCAACCTTCCTTGTTGAGCCCGCCTGCTGCTGCTTACCTTGTGTATGCCGCGTTGTGCTGTCTAGCGGGCGGCGGACTCACGTTTCGTCTCCTCCCCCCCGACTATGGAGGAGGCTGGGGAAAAGGCGAGAGATAGCGAGCGTTTGTCCGCGGCCGTTTGAGTTCAAGCGGTCGGCCGCCAACACATGACTGTGCCTCATCGCGAGGCACACTACTTGCCATTGAGACCGAAAAAAACGATTTCCTTGACATGGCCCGTCGCTCCCGCGACGATTTCCTACTTCTGGGGCTATCGCTACTGCGGTAGAACAGAGTTGAATATGGGTTTCGCTTTAGGCGAAACGTATGGTTGGGTCACCCACCCCCTTTCAAATTCTCGAAGCTGCCCTTTTCGGACCAACGCCGTCCGTCATATACGGCTCTCAGTGGGTCCGAGGTTCATCACGAAAGATGTTGGGTTGCGGTGTGATCTTTCCGAAGAGGACATGTCGCATCGTAGGTAACGGAGGAATATGGGTGGTCGGTCAGTTATTGGAGATAATTGTTGCGTCGCATGGTTTTGCGCATGGCGCAACACGTCGAACATGTGAACGCCCGATCGACAAACTGTTGATGGTAATCGTGTGGCGAATTTCGGTTTGGCCGTCCTCGTTCTGCTACTCTTCTGTTCCATTCACACGGTCTACGCAGGCAACACTTCATCGCGGCACGCAGCAAGGCTCCCCATGCGGCATGCCCACACATGACCCAGCGTATTATCGAGTGTCCTCTGACCCTGCCGCCACCGTGCCTGGGCTGTGGGTACGAAGTCTATTGGATGTTCGTTGGGATCTCGTGGGGGGCCTCCCGGGGGCATCTTGGAGGCAGTTTTGAGGATTCTCGGGGGCCGCTTGGGGGCCTTTTGGAGCCTGGTTTGGGCCTTTTGGGAGCCTCCTGGGGCCTCTTAGTGACCTCTTGGGGGCCTCTTGGGGCCTCGTGGGCGCCTGTTGGGGCCTCCAGGGGGTGGGGCGGAAGGCTCGGATTTTCAGTTCGCGTTCCCTCTCTTGGGCCCTTTTGGGGGCCGTCTTGGGACCCTCTTGGGCCGTCTTGGGCGCCTCTTGGGCTGGTTTGGGCGCCTGTTGGTCTGTCTTGAGGCGCTCTTAGGCCGTCTTGGGGCCCTCTTGAAGGCCTCTTGGGCCGTCTTAAGATGCTCTTGGGAGCCTCTTGGGCCGTCTCGGAGCGTCGGAAAGCCGAACAGGCGAGAACGCCAAAATCCTGGATAAACCCTAGGGGATCAATGATTTGTGCCTCTCAGGGCTCACTTGGGAGGCCTCTTGGAGGCCTCATGTGGCGTCTTGGAAGCTTCTTCGGCCATCTTGGGCGTCTTGGGGCAACCTTGGGGCGACTTGGGGCTCTCTTCGACCATTTTGGGTGCCTCTTGGAGCCATCCGGGCTCGTTTTGGGGGGCCTTCCTGGGCGGGGTAGGCCGACACGAGCGAGCCCGGCAGACCCCAGGCCCGCCCAGCTGACCCCGGGCTGGCCTTGGGTCCGGGCGGTGACAACCTACAATTCTGGCTGCAGCAGCAGCACAGCCCTCTCAGTTCTGCGTGAGCCTTGGGGCGCTCCATTTCGTGCCAGAGGCACGGTGGCGGATTTGCGCCCCGTCAATGCGAAGAGGGCCACAGGTTTTCTAACCGGCCCCAGCGGTTCAGGGCGCGATTACCAGCCACTCGTTGTCGCTGGTGGCCCCTTGGGGAGCTTCCAACATAGAGGTCACCAGCTGTCGCACTCAGTGCTGCTTATCGCCGGCAAGCAGTGTTGAGTCGATTGTCGCATCGCCTACATCTCAACCCTTTGCCCTTCCCTTCCTCAACCGTCTCCCCTCCCCTTGCATTCTCCCTTTGGGGGTTCCCTGATGGCAATGCTGGGCAGAGGAGGGGTGGAGGTGGAACGGCGCAGAATAACCGTTGCCGATGGAGGCAAGACAAGGAGTCCAAAACTAAGATGAAACAACCGAGATCATTAAGAAAGGGTGCTTATAAGAGGAGACGGTCAGCAGCAGTCAGCGTGTAATGACACGCTCCGAAAACCCGCTCGTGCGCCTCCCTCCCTCTCCCCCATGAGGAGTGCATGTTATACGGCTGCACTTTCAACGACAGCAAAGGGGAGCCGAATCGTTGATAATGAACTTGACATTGATGACAAAGAGTGGCGGGGCAGGCGTTCATGGATATGGTAATGGAGCTGCGCGGTGGCCAGAATGTGAGCATGAAGGATGGTGTTGCTTATTTGCGATTGTGTCCAGGCTGATAGGAAGTATCCGCATGTGCCTGACATGGGCAAAGAACGGGATGTGGTCCGACTTGTGCAGGTCGTCATGCATGTGCTTTATAGTTGTTGTTTACGCACTGCGCTTCTACTGCTCCACTGCTCGGTGTCCCCTATGCTGTCTAGGGATTGATTACCACCAGAAGGTTGCCCTCACTCCTGAGCCTGCACCGTGGTGGTAAGGGCAACGGGGATAACTTTCTGGTGGAGACTTTCTCACGAAAGTGCGCCAAGGGCACAAGCTTTGGCACATCCCGTGTCTGGGAAACAACATGCATCTGAAAAGATCCCGGGGATCCGGCCTTGCAGGGGAAGCGTGGCGCTCGGGAGAAAAACGCTTCAGAAGGAGACGGTGGCAGCACCTTCATTAGACACATGATGGATTGGGCAAAGGGCTCACTTGAGCACGCACGTCAAGTCAAAGGCGTCTGCCACGGCGGACGGTTCTGAGAATGCTGGCTACACGCATGTTGGCCACGAACCCTTGGATACCCTTATCTTATTGAGGTGGCGTGGACAGGCCCCTCCCTGCCCTCAGTGGGCGGGTGGTCGGCTGCGCCAGGGAGAGCTGCGTTCGGAGCAGTGCATCCGAGGCGGGGACTCATCCATATCCACCGTCTGGGGGATCGATCTTCGGAGACCGCGGCAGGCGTCGGAATGTTCACCCCCTGGGGCCCCGACGTATCCATACCCAACCCCCCGTGGGTCACAGGACATCGGTTCCGCCGGGCGGTCTACATGGATAAGTCCCCATCTCGCAGTGCGAACGAAGGAGCCCTTCGCCCCACGGGCACGCCGTCGGAGAGCACCAGGGCCAAGGGCCGCAAGGCTGCACCTGTCTCCCTGATCCGCATGCGCCCGCGGACACTGACCAGGTCAGCGCAGGGCGTGGCCCCGTGGCCGACCCCGAATCCAGCAGGGCCAGGGCACATGGATCGATGCGGCCGAAGTGGGTACGGAAAGAATGAGGGGCGAAGACCACCAGCAGTCTTCGTGCATCTCCATCCGCTTGCTCAGCAGCGGCCGCGATCGGTCTCGGACAGCATCTGCTCTTGGGCATCGCACACACGCTTCCGCACCTTTTGCGGGCATGCCAACGTGCACTTGCCCAGCCCGACCAACACCTGAAAAGTCCCGTGGCGCCACCCTGAATGGTGCACGCGTGCGTCCAAGGTGAAGGGTCCGTGCCCAAGCCTGCCGTGCCCCTCCGGCCTCCCTTCCCCCTGCTCTTCCTCCCGCTTCCCTCTCCCTTCCCAGTTCTTGTCCCGTCTTCCGTGATGGTCAGAAGCGGGTGCTGCGCAGACAAGACGTGCGACCAGCGTTGGGCCCTGGGCCACTGCAAACTTCCCTCGCGATGCGCGCCACGGTGGTGTGCAGGTGGCGACCCCCCTTACGTTGGCATGAGTGTCGCAATTGCCTCGAGGCCGACAGCTCGGGACGTTGTGCTAGTGCCCGCCTGGAGACTGTCGGAGCACGGCCCCAGCTACTTGAACGGCGAGCAGTTGGCTCGTTCTGCCGTCCCCTCGGCAGGTTGCCAGGCAATGCTTCGGGCAGAGGTGGTACGAGAAGGGCTCGGGGCATAGTGCGCAAAATTGGCCTCACGCAGGAAGCCCACTCCATGAGCACAGCGACCCCTCGCCACGATCTTGGCCAAACATTGGACGACTGGGGGCAACTCGCAGCATCGCCGATGCATCAACAAAGCATGCCTAGCACTGGTCATACGAAGCGCGTTGTTAGTGAGAACGTTGCCGTTATGTGGGCATGCCCATCGGTAAACTTGAGCGTGGGGCTGGCTCGTGCGCAAGCAGCCCGATCATCGGTGCATCAGCGGCTTAGCACTATCGTGATTCTGGGCTGCTTGCACGTCAGGATCTCATGCGGATGAAGAAGAAGCTGAACAGCAGCTTCGGTGCACCTTGGGGTGGTGATCGTTTTCTGATTCAATGTTTTGCCGATCGGCGCGGACCTCGTACCCCCCCCTCCCCCCCCATGGAGTTTCAGACAGGTAGAGCCCCCCCCATAGGACGCACTGTTGCAAACAGTCGCGTTAAGCAGAGGTCCAGAGCCAGACCCCCCCCCCTCCCCTTCCGCCCAATGTCGAAACGCCGAATAAGAACACGCTCACCGTGGGGTGAGGGTGCGTGAGAGAGCCGCGGGGGGGGGGCCTGCAGGGGACCTGCCGGCAAGCGGGATGCGGACTGTAGTTTAAACTGGCGGGTGTGGTCTTACCCGCTCGCCTCCATGCTTTCATTCGCCCCAAGAGGCAGGAGAAGAAGGAGGAGGAGGAGCATGAGGAGGAGGAGGAGGAGGAGGACGAGGAGGAGGAGGAGGTGGATGAAGAGGAGGAGGAGGAGGAGGAGGAGGAGGAAGAGGAGGAGGAGGAGGTGGTGGAGGAGGAGGAAGAGGGAGGAGGAGGAGGAGGAGGAGGAGGAGAGGAGGAGAGAGGAGGAGGAGAGGAGAGAGGAGGGAGGAGGAGGAGTAGGGGGAGGAGGAAGAGGAGGAGGGAGGAGGAGGAGGAGGAGGAGGAGGAGGAGGAGAGGAGGAGGAGGAGGAGGAGGACGACGAGGACGAGG
Source organism: Prorocentrum cordatum (assembly GCA_963575745.1). Lineage (NCBI taxonomy): Eukaryota > Dinophyceae > Prorocentrales > Prorocentraceae > Prorocentrum > Prorocentrum cordatum. The sequence continues at coordinate 134,429 of CAUYUJ010006136.1, forward strand.
AGGAGGAGGAGCAGGGAGGAGGAGAAGGAGGAGGAGGAGGGAGGAGGAGGAGGAGGAGGAGGAGGAGAAGGAGGAGGAGGAGAGGAGGAGGAGGAGGAGGAGGGAGGAGGAGGAGGAGGAGGAGGAGGACGGCGGAGGAGGAGGAGGGAGGAGGAGGAGGAGGAGGAGAGGAGGAGGAGGAGGAGGAGGAGGAGGAGGAGGAGGAGGAGGAGGGGTAGACCTGCGAAGGCGCAAAGCACGGGGCCCCCTTGAGGGGGAAGGGCGGCGAGGCCCGCGGGCATCCGCTCCCGTTGCTTGCGAGGGCGCGGAAGGGCCGGCCGTGCCACCGCGGGATGGCAGTCCGGGTGCGGGGCTCCCAGGGCTCCAGGCTGCGTTTCCTCACATCCAGGGCTCCAGGGCTCCCAGGGCTCCAGGGCTCCAGGGGCTCCCAGAGCTCCAGGGCTCCAGGGCTCCAGGGGCTCCAGTGCTCCAGGGCTCCAGGGGCTCCCAGGGCTCCAGGGGCTCCAGAGGCTGCTTTTCCTCACATCCAGTGCTCCAGGGCTCCCAGGGCTCCAGGGCTCCAGGGGCTCCCAGGGCTCCCAGGGCTCCAGGGCTCCAGGGGCTCCAGGGCTCCAGGGCTCCCAGGGCTCCAGGGCTCCAGGGCTCCAGGGCTCCAGGGGCTCCAGAGGCTGCTTTTCCTCACATCCAGGGCTCCAGGGGCTCCCAGGGCTCCAGAGCTCCGGCTCAGAGTGAGCAGTGGGAAGCCGACCCCAGCCCCCACAACCATCGATTTTAGATGTCAGCGTTTTGCAGGTGTGGCGAGTGTGCGTAGGTGCAGGCGTCCTGTAAGCGAGGTCATTGCCAGCTGCCGCATGGTGGCCGCGCGCGCGGTCTAGTTGGCTTAAAGTTCCTCATTGGGGGGGGCGGGGGGCGGTTTCCGTGCGTTCAAAGAGGTGCTGGACGAGCCTGTTCTCTGCCTGCTTCCGAAGGATGAAGAAAACGGCATACGCATAAACTTGTGGCGCTTCGCACAGATCTCTCAGATCCGCGCTGACACCCCCCCAGCGGCGCCTCTGGCGCCGCCCCTGGCGCGCTCCGCGTGCCAAGGAGAGGGGTCCAGCGCAGATCCAAGAAATCCACGCGGAGCGCCAAATATTTATGTTTGTGGCGTGTTGTAGTATACTTTGTGTTGCTGCAGATCGGCTCCCGGCCAGAGCCGTGCCCAAACTCTGGGTTGGGTCTCCCTGCCTTTTTTATCGGGCCTGTTGCCATCCGCTCGAGGTAGCAGGAGGCCTTCACGGGAATGAGGATTAGGGCAATGATGAGGGGATGATGATAATGAGGAGGAGGAAGGGGAGGAGGAGGAGGAGGAGGAGGAGGAGGAGGAGGAGGAGGAGGAGGAAGAGGAAGGCCATATGTGACACCTTTCGTAATCATTTATTGAGAAATTCTCATGGAGCTCATGTCGGCATTGGGGCTCTCTTGGCCTTCTTTGGGGCAGTCTTGAGGATCCTTGCGGCCGTCTTAGGGGCCCTCTTGGCCGTCTTGGGGCCCTCTTAGGCCGTCTCGGGTCCCTCCTGGGCCGTCTTGGAACCCTCTTGGCCGTATGTATATGGGAGCCGTCTTGGACCATCGTCGGGCCCTCTTGGGCTATCTTGGGACCCTCTTGGGGGCCTCTTGGGCCGTCTTGGAACCATCGTGGAGGCTCTGCAGGCCGTCCTGAGCTGACGGCAACCGGTAAAGGCGAGGACGCGAAGCACTTGCAACAACCGATCTGAAATCACTGGTATTGCCTCCTCCGCATCCTGTTGGAGGTCATCTGATGGCCCTCTTGGAGGCGTCTTGGGCCGTCCTGGGGCCATACACGGCCGCCTTGGGGGCCAACCTGGCTCGACTTCGGGGCATCCTGGACCATCCCTGGTGTCCTTGGTTGCCTGCATGGACCGTTTTGGAAGCGCGGGACGCAGGTCCACCGTTTTCAACGAGGGTGCCCTCGGGAGCGCGGACCCACTGATTGCTCCCAACCCTCCTGCGTTGGGTTCTCGTTTTGAGTAGAGCACTGCGGTCGCGCACCTCCTCCTCCTCCTGCCCCCTCTCCCCTTCTGTCCTGCCTCTCACCTCGCTACTTCCTGCGTGCCGGCTTGCCTCCTTCCTCCGAGCCCGCTTGCCTCCTACCCTGCCTCTCACCTCGCTCCATCCTGCGTGCTAGCTTGCCTCCTACCTGGCCATCCAGGGGGGATGCTATCTGCGAAATTGTTGCCACTTTCGAGGGCTGCTGGGGGGGCCAGCGGAGTGGGGTCCGCCCCAGACGCAGATTAGACCTCGCCATCCCTGGGGGGCTGCGATCTTCGAAATTGTCGCCACTTACGAGGGCTGCTGGGGGGCCAGCGGAGTGCAGAACCACCCAGACTCAGATTAGACCTCGCCATCCCTGGGGGGCTGCGATCTTCGAAATTGTCGCCACTTCTGCTGGCGAAACTGTCACAACTTTTGAGGGTTGCTGGGGGTTCCAGCGGAATGGGGTCCCGCCCAGACTCAGATTAGACCTCGCCATCCTTGGGGGTCTGCGATCTTCGAAATTGTCGCCACTTTCGAGGGCTGCTGGGGGGGCCAGCGGAATGAGGGACCACCCAGACCCAGATTAGACCTCGCCATCCCTGGGGCTGCGATCTTCGAAATTGTCGCCACTTTCGAGGGCTGCTAGAAGTTCAGCGGAGCGAGGCACCACCCAGACTCAGACTAGATCTCGCCACCCCTGGGGCGATCTGCGAAATTGTCGCCACTTTCGAAGGCTGCTGGGGGTCCAGCGGGGCGCTGTCGCGGGCCGCCCGCTGATCTGGCGGCGCCCCTTCGAGTGTTTAGCTCCCGCACTGAAGAGTGCAGGAAGGAAGCAGGGAAGCTGGCGGGCGAGCTAGGCCTCGCTCGCTTCCTGCAGTAACTATCAGCAAATGAAATAACTTTGTCGAGCGTCGCAGTGTAATGGCGCAGACAGCGCTGCATTTCAGCGTACTGCCAACAAAAACAACACTCTTCGGTCTCCTCCCGTCTTTTTCGTCGTCGTCCTCTGCCCCCTGCCACCTTCCCTCTGCTGCTGCCGCGCTGACGGTTGGGCCCCCCGCGCGCCCTTGTCTTGCCCTCCGTTCATGCCCCCATGTCCTCCTCAAGCTTGGGCCCTCTCTCCTCGTCCGTCTGTTGTTGTCCTGTGAACCGCGCCATGTGAGTGCACCCCATGTAGCTTGCACAACATATGACGGCGCCTGCACTGTCATTGTCCTGGCAAGTTTGGGCCAATTCCTTTAGTCACTTGATGACAATGGGTTGGTTACGTCGCAAGGTAATTCGAGGGAGCGTGGCCTCTGGAGGGAGGAGGATGCATTCGCGAGTCTGCGAGTAGTGGGGGGGGTCTTACTGGAGAACAGGAACCCTACCAGGCAGACTTTGGCATTCCACGCCTCAACGTGCCATCGGGCACGGTGGCGGATACACGTACCTCGCTGTTCATAATACCTCGCATGATCAGGTCCGCGCGGCGATGGCGGGCAAAACCCCAAGCGATACGTGTGCGCCTCAGACCGCGTGATCAAGTCCGTGCAGCTCCTGGCGGGCGCGGGAAAATTGTCGGTAGAGCTCCTTTTGGCGGATCATCCGGAATGCCAGGGGGTTCTGTTCGGCCCTAGTCCTGCATGCCCGACGCTGCATCCAAGAAGATGCAGAACCAGGCGTTGGTCTGGAAGCGCATCGGCGGCGGCATGCTCTTCTGAACGGTGGCGCTCTGCATGTACATGTTGCCACTGGCCGGCCTCTTCGCCCAGCTGGAGGATATCCCTCCGTTGTGGCGGCGGGTGAAGCAGCGCCTCATGCAGTTCCTGCTCGTCCATTAAATGGCCAGGTTACCCCAGGCTTGACTCAGCTCTCAATGGGGGTCCAGTTTTGCCGAGGAAGTGCCTGATCTCCTCGTTAAGGCCTGCAGATCGAGCGCGGGCTGCGGTACCTATCACAGGCGTTGGCCTCCGTGGCGAACCTTACGGGTGGCTGCCTGAGGCATTTAGGTGGCCAGCGTTGTTTGGGGCTCTTACTCTTTATTAGATACCGCCGACTCCCTTCACACCTTCCTCCTTCCTTCGTCACCTCACTCGCACTCAGACCCTCAGATTCACTCACATTCAGACTCGCTCACATTCAGGGTCGCTCACACTCAAACTCACACTCAACTTCACTCACACTCAGACTCCATACTCAGGCTCACGCACACTCAGATACATTCATACTCAGACACACCCAGACTCATATACATTCACACTCATATAGATTTCTCACATTCAGACTCATGCACTCCCAGAGCCACTCACCCTCAGACTCACTCACATTCCAACTCACTTTAACAGACCACTCACACTCAGGCTCGCCTCACACTCAATGTGTGAGGATGTCTCGAGCGAGGCGCTGGCTTCAGCACCTCAAGGGGGAGCCGCCAGGGGTGGTTCTACCCCCCGTTCGCATTCAGATTGTGGAGGGGTATCGGGCGGTTTACCTGATTGGTGTCTTGGACTTTCTAGCTGTCGGAGCAGGTTTCGAGGAACTCTCAAGCGATTTGCTGGCTTACCCACCCAAAGGGGCAGCCGCCCGGGGTGGTTTCATTCCCCCATTTGCATTCAGATTGTGGAGGTCTGCGTTCGGAACAAATTGTGAGGACGTATCAGGCGATGTGGTGTTTTGAGCGCCCCAAGGTGGAGCCGCCAGGGGTGGTTTCACTCCAGCGTTCGCACTCAAATTGTAGGGGTGTCTCAGGCGGGCTTCCGGTTTGGTGGCCAGGATTTGGTTGCTTTCGGAGCAGAGGGTGTATCAGGCGATGTGTTGGTTTCACCACCCCAAGGGGGAGCCGCCAGGAGTGGTTGCGTTCCCCCGTTCGCACTCGGAGCGTGGGGATGTCCCCGGCATTGTGCCTGCCTGGTGGCTCGGACTTGTGTGCTTTTTCGGAGCCGACCTGTAGAGGAGGAGTGGGAGGGGATGGAGGATGGAGGATGGGGGAGAAAGGATGGAGGATGGGGGAGGAGGATGGAGGATGGGCGCTGTTTCCCGAAGGATCGAGGAGGATAAGGAGAAGGAGAAGGAGGAGGAGGAGGAGGAGGAGGAGGAGGAGGAGGAAGAGGAGGAGGACGCGGATGATGGAGGATAGCGGATGGAGAAGTGGGAGGAGGAGGAGGAGGAGGAGGAGGAGGAGGAGGAGGTAGAACAAGGCACGGGGAGGAGCGAGGAGCAGGAGGAAGAGGAGGAGGAGGCAGGATTTCGGAAGAGGAGGAGGAGGAGGAGGAGTGAGGACGAGGGACGAGGAGGAGGGAGGAGGAGGAGAAGGAGGAGGCTTGGCGTCGTCGTAGTCGTACCCGTCGCCCACTCGGATTCTTGCGCCCAGAAGTTCATAGCCAGACACACCCTTAGCGAGAGGGGCCAGGAACATGTAATGCACATCCAGGCAGGCTCGAGTCAAGTAGTCGTTTCTCCAACGCGATGCCAGCCCGGCGGCAGCCAGGCAGCGTGTGGCGGCTACGAGCCCCAGCATCGACGGACGTATCCGGTGCCCCGCGGGTGCCCCGACCCCGAAGAGCCGCTGGCGGCGGCGCCGCAGCTGCACCGCCGCAATGTGCTGCGAGGAAGCCGAGCGCGGCGACTCGAGGTACAGTCAAAAACCCTAATAAGGACGCGCGACTCTGCTCAGGGTACCCTTGCGTCCTTGCTCAGGGCACCCTTGCGTCCTTGGGGTGTTCATCGTCCGCCGCCCCAAAAACCCCAACTCCAGCTTCCAAGGGTCTTGCGTCCTTACCGCGCGTCCTTATCAGGGTTTTTGACCGTAGCGGGTGCGGTGCGCGCCCCTCCCTGCGCTGCTGGGGGGGGGGGCTCCAGCAAGAGGTCTGCGCCACGGCGGCCGCGGGCAGAGGGCCTCCGCAGGGCCTGCTGGGGCGCCGCGCGGGGCAGGACGGCATTCTGCACTGTTCTGGCGGCGGGCGAGGGGGCGGTAAAACGGAGACGGCCGTCCCAGAAGGCTCGGAAGTCCTCCGGCCTTCTGAGAAGTCTTCTAAGCCTTCCCCGAAGGCGCAGGAAGCTTCTCAGAAGGCGCGAGGGGGCTTCTGAGGAGACCCGCAGCCTTCTGAGAAGACCTTCTCCTTCTCCCTTCCCCTCCTCGCCCGCCGCCGATGAATGCCCCTGCGCGGCCCAGCTGGCTCGCCGCGCCCCCGCTGCAGCCAGCGCCGCCCCCTGGTGCGCGCCACCCTCTTGGCCGTCCGCGCCGTGCTCGAGGGCAGGCGCCTGCGGGCAGGGACGCGCGGTCTCGGGCCAGGCTCGATGGAGCGTCGAGCGCCTTGGCTGCCTCGATACGCCCGTTTTGATGCGCAACACGTCCCGTGTGTGAGACGTCCCTGTCGATGCGTGGCGTGTTGCCTCCACGTATTGGCCCACGTTCGGGCGAATGCATCGCGTCGGACCTGCGTTTTTTCAGCCCGCGTGTTGAGCTCCGTAGCCATACAGGGGTCATTTCGATTCCTCCGATTCGATTCGAATCGATTTCGGTCGCTTCCGATTCCGATTCGTTTCGACTTCGGATTCCGATTTGATTCCGATTTCTGATTGGAGGCCTGCAAGCCTGCCGATTTCCGCCGATTCGACTTCTCCCGACTCGGCTGACGATTTCCGCCGATCCGATTCATTTCGATCACCGATCCGACATATCGATTCGATTCTGGGTTCTCCTGCCATACGCTGCGTGCTGCGTGTGGCGCACCGGGGCAGCGAGGGCGCCATACCTTTGGCCAGCCTCGCCAGCACGCAAGCCGTGCTGCCGAGCCCGCCCTCCGAGGCGGAGGAGGGAGGAGGAGGGAGGAGGAGGAGGAGGGAGGAGGAGGAGGAGGAGGAGGAGGAGGAGGAGGAAGGAGGAGGAGGAGGAGGAGGAGGAGGAGGAGGAGGAGGAGGAGGAGGAGGAGGAGGAGGAGGAGGAGGAGGAGGAGGAGGAGGAGGAGGAGGAGGAGGAGGAGGAGGAGAGGCAGGAGGGGGAGGGAGGAGGAGGGAGGGAGGGAGGGAGGGGGAGGGAGGAGGGAGGGAGGGAGGGAGGGAGGAGGAGGAGGAGGGGAGGAGGAGGAGGAGGAGGAGGAGGAGGGAGGAGGAGGAGGAGGAGGAGGAGGAGGAGGAGAGGAGGAGGAGGAGGAGGAGGAGGAGGAGAAGGAGGAGGAGGAGGAGGAGGAGGAGGAGGAGGAGGAGGAGGGAGGAGGAGGAGGAGGAGGAGGAGGACGAAAGGAGGAGGGAGGAGGAGGAGGGAGGAGGAGGGAGGAGGAGGAGGAGGAGGGAGGAGGAGGAGGCGGAGGAGGAGGAGGAGGAGGAGAAGGAGGAGGAGGAGGAGGAGGAGGAGGGAGGAGGAGGGAGGAGGAGGGAGGAGGAGGGAGGAGGAGGAGAATGTGTTGACCGTTCTGCCGAGCGCGCTCTCCGAGGCGGCCTCCGCGCCCGCCGTGCGCCTCCCTCGGAGGACCGCGCCGACGGCGCAGCTGCGCCCTGGGCACGGGGAGCCGCGCACGCCCCCAGACCGCCTGCCCAGCAGCGGCCGCTGTTGGTTTGCGACAACATTTGCTGTTGGGCATTGTGCCCATTCTTTCCGTACCCATTTCGGGCGTCCAAAACGAGCCACTTTCCTCGCATCCGCGGTGGGAAGAAAATCAACGTGTTGACCGTCGTCGACTTCACTGTCGAATCGCATGAATGTGTTTCGGGCGATCGCAGACATGGATCAGGGGGGCGTGGATTGGCGACGGGTCCCGCTTCCACGGGAAATCGCGGATTTCCGCCGCCGAACGGGGCGGCACCAGCCGCACTTTGGGGAGGGTGTCTCCCCCGATCCATGGATTAGGCGGCCGCGCGCCAAATCCATGGATCGCTAATCCACTTTTGTGCGCCCCCGAGTGTTGACGGTCGTCAACTTCGCTGGCCGCCGCAGCCTCCTTCCGGATCGCCGTCGAGCGCTCGGCAGTTTGCGTGTTGCGCCTCCGCTGAGCTCCCGGGGGCTATGCCTGCCGCCCGCGCCCTCGGCGCGCGCCTTCTTGCTTGCGGATTCGCGCCGCACTGTATCCCGCGCTGGTCCTAGGCCACGAAGAAAACGAAGAAGAAGACGAAGACGAAACCGAATACTAATGCGAACAAGAATACCAGCAGTAGTACTAATAATAGTAGTAACCATCATAATAATAATCATAATAATAACAATAATCATAATAATAGGAAGAATCTTACGAATAGCATTAATAGTAGTTATAATGACAATAGGAAACGCCGCGACGGCTTGCCCTCCCTCCGCGCGCAGGCCGCCAGCTCCCCCTACTGTACTCCTCCGCCCGTGCGGCGCGTGCTCTCTCTTGCGCCAGTGCCCTGGGCCGTGCCCCATCCGGTCCTCTTTCAGGCCCCACGAGATCAGGACACGTGTCAACCAGGGCACGGAAAACCTCGGAAGCGGCACCTTTTCCTGCAAAGTCACATTTTGCAGCACCCGTACCTTTTGTTTGCTGCATTGCAGGATTCGGGTTTGTGTTTGGGCTTGGGGAGGTCTTGCAAGCTTGTAGGGCCTGTGTCCGGTTTATTCTGGAAATGTTGCATTGCTGTATTTTGTGCGTGCCGCCGTCTGGAAAAATTGGTTTCGAGGGATGTTGGGTGTCCGGGTCTAGCGTGCCCGGTTTTACGCGATTTTGACTCCTCACCTCCGCCCCCCCCCCTTTCCGAGATGTCCATCTCCATGTCGCTGCTGGGCACATCGCGGCAGAGCTGGGCAAGCGATTTACGATTGATTGTTCTGCGTTGTGTGTGTGTGTCTTGTGCCCTGCCTGCACTTTCCGGCCCAGGCGCTCGGCTTCACGTCCCCTTCCCCTGCTCCGCTCGTGGGCGCCATGTGTCTGTGACGGGGTGGATTAAACGAGCTGTCGCCGATAGGTTGGAAAGCAGGCTTCGCAGTCCATATCGCGGCCTCTCTCTCTCTCTATCTTTCTATCTCACTCTCTCTCTGTCTCTCTCTCTCTCTGTCTCTCTCTCTCTCTCTCGCTCTCCACACACACATGCATATATACACACTTGTCACACATATACTTGGGCATGTCCGTGCAGAATATTGTACGCTTTCTGTTTCTTTGATTCCTTGCACCCTGCTCTCTACGATCAACTCGCTCTATAATCTCAACTCTCAATGTGCGCTCTACCATGTAATAGGGAATTCGGGCCAACACCTGCAGGGAATGTGTGGAGTGGGCCGCTTACCAAAACAAGCAAAGCGATGTCCAAAATGCTTGCGATTACCATTGTGGTGCAAGCGCTAAGTGCGGAACTAACGTCGCATTACCAGCTGCACGGACAACAGTGGGATCATGGCGTCGCAAGGGCAAGATGTAGCTGCACCGATGGAGGGATCAACATTAGTCGAGCGGGCAGCCCCGCTACCCACGACGAATAAGCACGGCCCATCGTTCGACACCCACGCAGGCGATCATGTTGTTCACGTTGTCATTGCGGCGATGATTGTGATGACGACGACGACAGTCGTGATTCGACCATATTGACATGACGCCGGTTACCTGAGCTGACTTGGCCATGGGTCGATCATATCGCAATATTCTCCCACGCACTTGGGTATCATCCTAGCTGGGGGGCAATGGCAGGTGAAGTCGGCGAAGTTGCTGATTCGGTAGAACTGACAGCCCAAAGGCTTCTCGAGCAGGTCAAAGCCAAGCGCTGACTGCCCAAGCCCACGCCTTGGCGCGACCTCATGTAAGATTACCCGTGCCGGCATCCATGCCTTCACCTATCTCCCCTCATTGTCACCATTGCATTTCCCTCTCTAGCTCACTCTCCCCCTCTGCCCACGCTTCCTCAGGCGGACGGGTGGGTGATCCCTCCTAGTTGGCGGGATGCCGCGCAAGCCAGAGACATGACCACGAACCAGTTGTCCAGGCAGGGGATGTTAGATAGTTGCGAGGCTTGACGGAGCAACAAACACCATTACACCAACGTGTGCTTCTTGGCTTACGAGGTGGTTGTTCGCACAACGACCTTCATGTGCAACAGAAGTGTCGGCCGACGCAGTTCTAAAACTTCTTATTCTCGGTAGCATGGTCGCGTCGAAGTCGGCCTTGGTACGGATTACGATGTTATGGTCAAGCCCCTTCACAGGAATCGCACGGTCTTGTCATCTGGCGCCCTTATCATCAAGCGTGATGTTCGAACGCTTGTGCCATGCCACATGCTTGCGTTTTCTCTACTCGAGTATATGCTGTTCTGGCCACTTCGCATGGAAACCCACGCCAACATATTCATTTATCTGCATTCCACATTGCACCCTTGACATCACAACGAATTCGTGCGGTGATGCCAGCGGGTGCCTGCTGCAGCATTGCCTCTTTCGCGATCGGGCGGGCCGTCCAGCGAAGCTGCCCGGCCATGTTCCTTGCGCATCTTCTCACTTGTTGCCTTACCCTTTGCTGTACCTGAGCGTAGGTGTCCAAGCGCCGCACCAAGCTTGATGAGAGTAGTTTGTTGGGCACTCGTGCGTCCCCAACCAGGACATTGCTCTCGGTTTCGGCTCGCGTCGTGCCTGCGCGGGGGGGAGGGGCGGGGGGAGGCTCCGCGAGGAAGAGCATGTGTCTGCCACTTGCAAGGCTGGAGAGGCGAGCAGGACTGATGTTTCTGCGCCCGGTTCGCGGTGGCCCGGGCGGGTGAGCCCGTAGACTGCCCCGTGGTTGTCCCGCCGGTTGCTTTTTGAATGTCCGTGTAGGGTGTCCCGTAGATTGCCCCGTGGTTGTCCCGCTGGCTGTTTTTGGGGGATGTCGTGTCCTGTGTGCTGTCCGGCGGTTTTTCCGAGGTTGTCCCGCGGATTGTCCCGTTGGGTGTCTTGCGATTGTCCCCCGCGGTCGTTTGCGTTTGCCCCGTGGGTTGTCTCGTGGTTGCCCCGTGGGGAATGCAAATTGGCATGCAAATGCACTTGCAAATGTTTACGTAGACAGTTCAGGTATACCGTTGGGTCGTTAGGCATGCAGGTCGCAGAGAGTACAATGCAAGTAATAGTTGAGAAGCTTGTAGTTTGAAAAGATAGGTCGCACAAATGCGCACAGTAGACAGTTGGACTAATAGGTAGAGCGCTGTGGAGTACTAATTTCCATCACTTGGAGAGCTGACAGTTTGCACAGATCACCGTCTGAGCCACAGCATGCAGCGACCCGAGGGACGATGCATTCCTGATTAAAGAGGTTTAGGCCGCTCTCAGGGCCTCCGCAAGGATCATGGGCGAAGGTAAGTATGTCCGCACCCCGTATCCCCAGCAGCCCATTCAGAAACGGCACCCAGGCGACCAATCGTGAGCAGGGGAACGAGTATATCTTCTAGCCAATTTTGAGTCATCTTGGAGGTCTATACGGGCCCGTTTGGGGTATGTGAAACCCTCGCAGTTATTTGTGCGCCCTCGTGGGGTCATCCTCGAGGCCATGGCCACAAAGTCCCTCCCCCCCCTCTGGAGACAGGTGGATCGCCTCGTTGGGCCCTCTTGGAAAGCTCTTGGGGTGTTTTGGAGGGAATGTTGGGCCGTCGTCGGGAGATGACGGGCCCTTCTTGGTGCTCCATTGGGAGATCACGGGGCCAGATTGGATCACACTATACCAGTTGACATCGAAACGGCGAAAAGGCAACCGACATGGCACAGATTAGGTACACGAGATGCTTGACAACGCGGGCTCAAAGCAGTGAGTCCCTCCACCTTGGATGTGCAGTCGACGAGGCGCAGTCCATGCGGTGCAGCATACGAAGTCCAGTTCGTGTGGTGCAGTCTATATAGTGAAATCTGTGTGGCGCAGCCGATGCAGCACGGTTATGTTTGGAAGTGTTGGAGCAGTCAATTCCCATGTCCGAGCAAAGATCCCACCCACTCACTCAAAACTTGTTGGCAACACTCAACTGGCGCAATGACGAGAGGATCCTTCTCATGCAGATCCACGACTCGGTTGAGCAGGTCATGAAGGTGACGAAGACGTCGGCGATGGCGACGCTAACATGCGCGCGCGGGTGGCGACGCGCGTGTGACCCGCACTGTATACTTTGACAGGGTTGGCGGGTGCGCGATGGTCGTCGGATGATTTCGGTTGCCCTGTAGGTTCTTTTTCGGATGCCCTCTAACGGCCTTCAAGGGCTCCACGAAGCTTCCGCCGTTGAGCCCAGAGGATATTCGCAGGAAGGTCTTGCAGATGGTCCGAAAGCGTGGCAAGCGGCCAGCACCGGGTCAGCAGACTCGTCTTTCGCACGATCCTGGCAAACATTGATTCTGCACGTCGCAAGGCGGCAGGCGCATTAGTCCTTGGGGGGGGGCTGAGTCATCGCGGCTGGACGCGGCGCGAACAAGTAATCAAGACGGCATCTTTGATTGGTCTCTGCGGAGTCTGGCGAGACGGTAAGGAAGTGCAGACGTTTTCGTGCGCTATGTGATTGCGAAGAGGTGTGATTCTGTCGAAAGAACACGCCGTTTTGAAATGGTGGTGTGTGTGTGTGTACACGATCCTTCCGTTATTGTTTCAATTAGTTTCGGTGCTTGCATATTTTGACAGGCGCCGACTGCTCAGGTCCGACACCAAAATCAGCACGCAGTTGGGGGGAAGATACGGGGACACCGTCAATGTTCGTATTTGGGTCACGCGGGGATTATATAGAAGGTGGACGTTGTCTTGAGTTGCCTTTACGGCGGGTGTCGGCGTGGCCTGGTACTTTTTATCATTTGATTTGGATAGTTCTGCAAACGCAGGGCGTTCCAACATCATTGATGCATCGCGCTCCGCGGCCGCACATCCGGCCAGTGCTCTACCAGAGGTTTCTTGGATTACGCGTTGTCGTCTCAACGTGCTGACCGCCATGAGACGCACTATTCTTGTTTTGGGGAACCCCTAGCAAGAAGGCCGTTGCAAGTTCCGAGCGGTTTTCGTGTCCCGTGTTGAACTTGTTTGAAAGAAGACCCCGCGCACATTGCGCGACCAAGAAAAACCCAGCGCGAGCCCAATAATATGTTTTATTCCCCACAGAATAATCAAAGCAGCTCTTAGCCATGCATAGCAGCGCAATGCACAGCATTGGTTGGCATTGTTTGGTATTGGTTGGCGATGCTTGTCATGCTTGGCACTGTTTTGCATTGCGTTGCACTCCTTGGCGTTGGTTGATATTTCTTGGAACCGTTTCTTGGCATTGTGTGGCAGTGCTTGGCGTCACTTGGCATTTCTTGGCATTGGTTGGCACTGGCCTTGCATTGCTTGGCGTTGCTTGGCGATGTTGACATTGTCTGGTACTGGTTTTGCACTTATTGACGTTGGATTTCACTGGATGGCATTGCTCGTTATTTTTTCGCATTGGCTTCGCACTGCTTGGCGTTGCTTGGTGTTGCGTGGCATTGATTGGAAGCGTTGTTGGGTATTGCCTGGGATTGCTTGACATTGAACTTTCATTGGTTGGCGCTGCTTGGCATTGCTTGGCATCGCTTTGCACTGCTTGGCATTGCTTGGCGCGCAGTTCTTGGCATTGCTTCGCAGTGGCGTTGCATTGCTTGGCGTTGCTTCGCGTAGCGTTGCATTGCTCGGCATTGCTTGACGTTGCCTGGCGTTCCTTGGCGTTGCACGGCACTGCCCTGGCATTTCCCAGGCACCTCCCGGACAACCCCGGGCACCCGGGCAACCCCGGGCAGCCTTGGGGAGCGCTTCGGAGCGCTTCGGAACGCCTCTGACGAGAGGCCACGCACGCACCAGCTTCTTTCACAAACACATACAGAAGGCTTGGAAATGGGCACCAACACCAGCATCAGGGTCTGCTTCAACCAGCGGAAGCTGATCCTGGATGTTGGCGTTGGTGGTAATATTTGGGCCACATCGGAAGCCCGAATATTACCACTATCGCCGAGATCGGGGTCAGCTTCCTTCAGTGGAAGCGCACCGCCGATATTGGTGTTGGTGTCAGACTCTAGGCCTCCAAAAGTCAGGAAAAATCCCAAGCCTCATTTGAGAATCGGCCACGCGAGCAGCCACGCGTCCGCCCCCCCCCCCCCCACTGCCAGGAGAAAGCGGGAGGACAGCAGCAACAGCAGAGAAATTTTGATTCCACCAATCCAGCATTAGTAGCGGCAGCAGCATGACTCGAGGCAACTGAGCCATTCCAGCACCAGTATGAGCAGCGGCAGCAGCATGGGCCGAGGCAGTTGAAGTGGACTGCGCGCGTGCGTAAAATGGTTGGCAGTCGTCAGGATGAGGAGCAAGACCTTTTCTGCGCCCTGGCTGGGGAAAGGCTCGATTCGCCGACGAGCGCCAGGCGAAGGCCTGCACAGGGCAATTGGGCAACTATTACCTTGCCAGGTGCAGCGTAAAGCTAACCTCTTATAAAACGCGGGCTGCAGGGACAAGAGAGGGTCGAGGGCCGCCCCCAGCCCGCCGCCCACTACGGACTTGGACCCGCAGCCAGCGGGCGGGCGCTGAGACCAGGCGGGCGGGGACGGGCGCCCTGACGGTCGGGCCCCGAGGCAGGCGGGCGGGAGGACCTCGAGGTCGGGGCGCGCGTTCGGCGCGGCCACTGCGCCACTTCATCCTCGGGCGCCACTTCGTCTTCGCGCGGGCGCAGTCGATGCTGGTCAAACTGCCCCGCGAATGGCGGGCGGCCATGCGGCGAGCCACTCTGAAGGACAACGGGTTGCTTCTCCGGTGCTTCGGCGCCTGGGCCAATCTCGCAGCGGCACGCGGTAGCGACTGCGAACGACTTGTGGACGAGCCCCCTGACGTTGTTACAGGTGCAGACGTGCTCTTCGATGTCCCTGATGCCGCTGCTGGCTACGACCGAGTGCGCGGAGCCAGTTCCGCTGATGCAGATGTTCCTTCCGCCGCCGTCGGTGGCGAACGACGCGTTGCTGCATGTTCCGGCGACGCCGCTGGCGGCGAACGCCCCCCCCCCCCCCCGTCTGCGCCCGCCGCTGCTGCCGTCGGCGGCCCCCTGGCACGAGGCGCGCCCGAAGCCGCCCGCGATGACCTCCAGCCAGCCAGCGGCCACATAGTCGAGCGCCCAGCGCGAACGCCCGCAGCCGCGGAGCGCTGGGCACTCGGCGGGACGCCCAGCCGCGCGCACGCAGGCGCAGACCCAACGCGCCGCGCACCTCCGGAGCGCCAGCGCGCGCGATCCACCAGGCATGAGGCCCAGAAATGTTCCCCACATCCAAAGTGGGGTTCTTGTTTTCTCTGGACACCCCGCGCAGGAACAGGACAGGAACACACACACACACCCACTCACACTCACTCACACTCTCTCATCATCAACCTCATCAGCATCATCGATGATGCTCTCTCACATGCTTAGTCACTCACATACTCATCATCATCACTCGCACTCTCTCACACGCTCACGAACATCATCATCATCATCATCATCATCATCATCGGATCGGCATCATCCTCATTCTAACATCATCATCGCCACCACCACTCACAATCAATCATCATCCTCTTCACCACTCATCTTCACCACCACTCATCATCCTCATCCTCATCATCGTTGAGTAAATTGTGAGGAAGTCTCAGGCGGGAGCCCCCTCCCTATGGGGCCCGCAGATCATGTTGGTAATCCGAGCGGGTCATCGGAAACCTGTAACTGTCGTCACTTTTGGGCTCGTCAAGCCTGAAAATGGAGGAAGTCTCAGGCGGGAGCCTCGTCTGTGAGTGAATTGGGAGGAAGTCTCAGGCGGGAGCTCCCTCCCTTATGGGGCCCGCAGATCATGTTGGTAATCCGAGCGGGTCATCGGAAACCTGTAACTGTCGTCAATTTTGGGCTCCTCAAGCCTGAATTTGAGGAAGTCTCAGGCGGGAGCCTCGTCTGTGAGTGAATTCTGAGGAAGGCTCAGGCGGGAGCCCCCTCCCTATGGGGCCCGCAGATCATGTTGGTAATCCGAGCGGGTCATCGGAACCTGTAACTGTCGTCACTTTTGGGCTCGTCAAGCCTGAATTTGGAGGAAGTCTCAGGCGGGAGCCTCGTCTCTGAGTGAATTGTGAGGAAGTCTCAGGCGGGAGCCCCCTCCCTATGGGGCCCGCAGATCATGTTGGTAATCCGAGCGGGTCATCGGAACCCTGTAACTGTCGTCACTTTTGGGCTCGTCAAGCCTGAATATGGAGGAAGTCTCAGGCGGGAGCCTCGTCTGTGAGTGAACTGCGAGGAAGTCTCAGGCGGGAGCCCCCTCCCTATGGGGCCCGCAGATCATGTTGGTAATCCGAGCGGGTCATCCAAAACCTGTAACTGTCGTCAATTTTGGGTTCTCGCGCTGCCAGAACGCAGCTCCCAGGCCACATTTTGGACGCAACAAGGAAGTTTTTGGGCACAGCGCGCCGAGGTTCACCCTGACGCACGCGTCCTACCTGACCTCCACGCTGTCGCAGGGCCAGACGCTGCGCAAGGGCGTCACCATCGACTGCGCGAGAGACGAGGACGCTGGCCGCACGGGCATGTCGGACGAGCAGTGGTGGCTGCACCTCTACGTCATGTTCTCCCGCGCCACGTGCATGCGGAACATGCTGATCCTGCGGCCGCCGCCGCGAGAATTCCTGGGCGCGGGCCGCCGGCGCCCCTGCGGAAGGCGCTCCTGGAGTTCGACAAGAGAGCGGTTTTGCCCAGGGCGGAGGCGAAGCAGCTCGCGGCAGAGCTGGGCTTCGTGCTGCCTTCCGCCTGAGCGCGGCTGCGCCTCGCTCGAAGCCCGCGGGGTTGTCCCAACGGCTTGGTCTTGCGCGCCAACGGCTCGCGGGGTTGTCCCGACAGCCTGGCCCGCGGGGTTGTCCCAACGGCTGCGCGACGTGACCAGTAGAGAACGCGCCTGTGCTGGCCGTGGCGGCGACGGCGCCGAGGAACATCGACATGCGCGCTCATGCAACAGGAAGGGGAGGAGGTGGCGGGGCGCGGAACAAACAGGGGGGCGAGGATGGGGACAACGTAAGGAGTGGAAAGGGGGGCCCGCGCCAAGGCGAGAGGAAATATACGCAGAAGAGACAGCCAGGACGCCTCACCAACCACGAGGACGACGGTGATGGCTTTTTCCAGATTCGCCCAGAGGATTCTCATGTGGGGTTCTTCCGTCGGAGTAATTTCCTCGCGCGTCGCCGTCGAAAGAGCAATTGTCTCTGGCCTCGAGAGCGGCGCGCCGCGAGGCTCAACGGGCAGATGCCCCGAGAAGGCAGCGCTCGACTAGGTCGAGCGCGCGCCCGCGACGAAGCGCCTTTGCGCCGAATCCCCCCGCCGCAATCTGAACGGCGGCCATGGCGCCAGCGGGGGAGATGCTCGCAAAGGCCCGCGCGCCCACACCCGCTTTCTCGAAGAACGCGCCGAGGACGCGCGCGGGGCGCGCGCCTTTGCCGCCAGCGTCGCGGCACCGGCACTTGCGCCAGGCCGCGCCGAATTCTTGCGCCGCTGCAAACGCAAACCTAGCGCCTTCTGCGAGACGCGCCGATGCCCAGCGCCGCTCGTCGAGCGCCGAGCCATCGAAGACAGCGGGCAATCCCTCACGCGGCAGGCGCAGCAGAAACGCACGCCCGAAACACGCAAGCATCGCCACGCGTGATCTGACCGACGAGGCCGCCGCACCCGAGGTGCTCGCCCCGACTGTCCTGGAAAGGAGGGCGCGCTGCACGACGCGCTTGATTCGCGGGGGCGCCGAGCACTTCTTCGCGACGCCCAGTCGCGCGCCCCGCTTGGCGTTCGCCGAGGGCGGCCGTCGACGCCGACAACATGTCGGACGCTGCGCGCCAGCGCCCGCAGCAATTTGCGAACACGCCGCCCGCGCAGAACAGCGGACAGGCGATCCGAAGGTCCTTCGCGCCCCGGGGCGCTCTTCGAGAAGCGCAACCACCGACGCAGCGCGGATGCCCAGCACTGCGCCGACCGAGGACAGCTGCCAAACGCCGCGCCCAGGCGCGCACTCGCGGCGAAGCGCCGGCGCTCGGGCGGGCCCATTATTGCGACGCCGTCGAGGGCGCGCCGCGGCGCCTCACTGAGCGCGGCCAAGCGGTTTGCGCACGGCTTCGACTACTCCTCGAGCTCGCGAGCCCGCCGCCTGATTGCCTTCCGAGTCGCCGGGGCGCAACGTCCGCGCAGCTGCTCCGGCGCCGTCGCCCTGGCCGCGCCCCCGCGGCCCCGGCCGCCAGTCCGGCGGCGCCAGTCCAGCCGCCAGTCCCCGCGGCGTGGAAGCCGCGGGCGCACTGCGACTCTCGCGCCGACGCCATCGGGCGGAGGACCATGGGGGGGGGCGTGGGCGGCCCAAGGCGATCCCGCCTTTCCGCATGCGCCGCCGGGGCCCCCAGCGGCCCGCGGACGCGCGGGCGGCGCTGCCTCTGCACCGTCGCAACGCCTGCGCCGACCGAAGTAGAGACCCTCGAGAGCCGGCCGGCATGCCCATCGGCATCCTCGCTATGTTGGCGGCTCTGCGCGCGGCCACAACGCGCGGCGGTTAGTGGCCCGCTGGCGCGCCGCCTCGTCGCCACCTCGCTGCTGCGCGGTGATCATTGAGGCCGGCTGAACTCGGCGTCGACGTCTGCCAGATGCCTCCAGTGAAACGCACCCAGCAATTTAAGGCACGCGACAGTCTCGACGCATAAGGCACGGATGCCGATGCAAATCGCCCAGACAGCCAGCGGGCGAAGACCATCGCGTCCGACACCCCCCACGCGCGTCTTCGCGCGGCCACTCGTTGCGGGGTTCGCGCGGGGGGGCGCGCGCCGCGCGTGCCCCCGGACCGCCCCCGCCAAAGCAGGCAGCAGCACTCAGCGGGCCCTTGCGAGCGAGGCCCACTGCTGGGGGACGCAGGAGCAATTGTCCAACGTCGGTTGCACATAAGTCGCGCCCAGGCGGCGCACCAGGCCGCAATCTCCCCGCCACGGCGGATCCGCGACATTCGGAGCCGAGGGCGCCCGATGGAACCAGCGCGGATGCCGAGAGCGCGGCAGCCAGCGCCCACGCCCCGCGCGCAAGGCAGGCGCGGTCAAAATGGTGCGCGGAGCCTCGCGCCACGGCCTGCTCCGCCCCGCGGCTCTCAGAGACACGTTTTAGCGCCGCGCTCGACAATGGATGGCCGAAAGACGACGCGGCCGCAGCGGTGGCCAACTACACAGGCCCATATCGATTGTCGCCGCGCTGTCCGAAAAGCCGCAACATCGCGGCGCCCGGTGCACAATCTGAGCACCGCGCGCGAACGGCACGGCCGCCGCGCGCGGCGGGGCCCTGCGCGCATCGGCCAACAACTGAGCCGCACCGAGAGGGCGGACTGTCCACTCCGCTGCTTCGGGGACGCCCGCGCCCAACGCTTCGTGCCACCGCTCCACCGCGATGCGCTGCGGAGCATTGACGCGAGAGCCGCAGCCGCGCTGCCGCGCGAACAGCGGTCGCCGGAAAGCCGCGCCCACCCGCTTACACAGGACTGGCCCGGAATAGCGCCCCGGCCAGCTTCGGGCACGCTGCCGGCAGCGCTGCCGGGCCCAAGAATGGCACGCACCAGCCGCGCAAAAACTCCCATGCATGTGCACTGCGCTGCCGATTTCGCGGCGCCCGGGTCACAGTATTCGTCGACAGACCAGCCCGCGGGGATCTGCAGAAGGCGCCGCGCGGCGCGCCGAAGGAAGGCGGCGACTCGCCCCAACCACGCACGGACCTTGGCGCTCCAGAGGGGGGCGCGGAACATTGCGAGACCCACAGACGGCAGGCCGCCAGGATGGCGCCCCACGCCGCGAACGCGCGGCCCGGGGCGAGCGGGATTCGCCGATGCGCGGCGCCCACAGGGCCGGCGCCGCGCCGCGCGCCTCGCAGAAGGCGCGGCGCGCTGCAATCGCGCGATCGACCACGTGAACGACGAGTTTCCCCCCGGGCGTCTTCGCCTCCGCAATGCTGGCACGAGCGCCGTCATCGACGGACCTGATTCTGACGCCCCCGCCTGGCTTGCATTGCGCCACACGGAATCTCGGCATCGAGCGCGCGCCGCGAACACCTGATTCGCGTCATCTCAGCAGCGGTCGACGACGTCGGAAAAAGAAATCGGCAACGACATGTGCCCTAGATTGGCGTCCTCGCACGTCTTCTCGAGGAGCGCCCTCGCGCTCTCGGCTTCGCACGTTGTCTTCAGAACCATTCGACTGCGCGCCGCCGCGCCCGAGCGCGGGGCGGCAAGGTCCGGGCAAGCAGTCTTCCCCTGCGCAGGAATGCCATTCCCCGTTGACGGCAGCGCACAAACGATCGGCGCGCCCTCCGCAATGCAGCGCGCCGCGCCTGCATTTCCGCACTCCGACCGCGCCACAAGCGCACGGAGCAATGGAACGCTGGCTTTGCGAATACTTGGCACGAGTTGCTGCGGCGCCCGCCCGCGCCACCTCCTTCGCCTCGCCGCCGTCTTCAGAAGAGGGGCCAAGGCTTCCGATTTCGCGGGCCCAGCCCCCCCCCCCCCCCCCTCCTCGCGCGCAACAAAGCCGGGGCCAGTCGCCACGGACTGCGCGAAGAGATCGCGAATGCCGGCCCCGCGCGGGCAGATCCCAACGCGCAGCGCACGAACTCGAGTTTCGGCCTAGCCTCTCTTGCGCGCGCCGAGGACGGCTTGCGCAACAAGGGCGCGAAGATTGCCTGCGCCTCCCCTCGCACACTGTCAATGCGGCGTGGAGGCCCACATCGCCCCCCGGCACACACGTCGCGCGATGCTACGCTCGCGCGCCAAGCAGCTGGCGCCCCCATAGCGCTTTGCACAGGCCCAACGCCTGGCGCGCGGTGCGGTCGCGGACGTCCGGCACGCGCCCGCGACCCCGAACTCGCCCCGCGAGCGCTTAGGGCCCTTCGCAGGCATCCTCGGGGCCCCCGGGCTGCCGCGCTCACCCGTGCGGCCCCCCTTGCTGGACCACTTGCTCTCTGCCCCGCACTGGCTGCTGCCGCACCAGCTACTGCGGCCGCCCCCGCCGCCGCGGCGACAGCTCGCGGCAGGCCCCGCGGGCGGGTGCCAGTCGCCCAATCGGTCGCTCGCCAGGCCCCCCTTGCCGCCACGGTTGTTCCCCACCGGGGGCCCCTGACAGGGCGTCGCTGCCCTCGCTGGTTTGCATGCCGCCGCGTCGACCGCGGCCGCGGCCGCGCGCGGCAAGCCCTCGCCCCGCGCCTGCGCGGCGCGGCCCACCTACAACACAGAGCGAACGACGGGGCGAGCGCAAAGACACAAACGCGTCGCACGAACCTCGAAGTTCGGGCCCCCCGCCGCGGATCTCTCTGCACACGAGCGGCGTGCCACCACGTCGACATGCATCGCTGCGCGAGGCCGCCCGTTATTCGAGCTCGCGCGCGCGGCCACCTGCGCCGCGCAAGCGCGGGGCCGCGCCGACGCGCGCTTCGGGCAAGACGCGCCTGCAACACGTGCTGCCCATGAAACCACAGCGACATGAAGCTCGGCCGGTTGTCCAAGGTCGCTGCCGCGACAGCGCGCGCATCGAAGGCCGCGCGCCACTGGTTGAACGGCAGAAACCCTTTCTGGGCCCCTGCATCCGAAGGATCCGCCCCCGCCCCCAGCGCTTTGCCCGATGCCCAGAACTGCGGGAAAGCTTCCAACGCGCGCCGACGGGGCGATCCGAGCGGGCGCGCGCGGACCGATCTCGCCTTGAGGTCTGGCAACACCGCGGGTGGGCCACGCCCTCGCGCCGCAGGTTTGCCGCCCCGGCCCCCAGGGCGTCGACCGCTGCAGACGATGGCCAAAAGGGCGGCGGCAGGTCGCAGACGGGGCGCCTGTCGCAGCGACCTCCGGCGCAGAACGCGCGGCCCGGCGACCGCGCCGCCGCTCCCGCCTGGCGAATGGCGGGCCCAATCGCCACGCGCTTGGCGGTCGGGTCGTGCGCGGAACGCAGCGCCTCCTCGAGACGGGACAGACCCCCCGCCGCTGGCGCGAGTCGCCCGTGGCTTGGGGCCTTCTGCTCGCGAGCTGCGCGGGCCAACGCCTTGACGCATGCCGCCTGCCGAGCCAGATCGGCAGGCCATCGGCCCTCGCGCGTCGAGCTCTCGCCTTTCCAGCTGAGTCGAGGCCCTCCAGCGAGCCCGGCTCCACCTCGAGCAGGCGCACCCAATGAGTGATGTCATATTGCTTCAGCGCCTCAGCCAAATTATTGTAATTTTTGTTCCCCACACGGGGCCTCGGACCCGGCCTTGGCCAGGAAAAGATCAAGCGCCCACGATGCCCGCCACGCCCCAGGCGTTCGGCATTGCGGCCACCAAGGACCAACAACGCACGCCTCACACATGCAAGGTGCCACTGACGGGCAGAAACTACCACAATAGGGCAGGCACACGCCGCACACGCGCGGAGCTGCGGTCCCGTAAAGAGCCTGGGACACACGCCACACGCGCGCAAAGTGCCACACACGGGCAGAACGTGCCACAAAGGAGCAGACACACGCCTCACACGCGCGGAGCTGCGGCCACCAATGGACACGCGCCTCGCACGTGCAAAATGCCACCCACGGGCAGACACTGCCGCCGAGGGCAGACACACGCCACGCACGTGCGGAGCTGCGGCCGCTTCAGGACACACGCCTCGCAGGTGCAAAGTGCCACAGACGAACGTGCCACCAAAGGGCAGACGCACGCCTTACACGTGCGAGGTGTCACACACGGGCATCACGCGCCTTGCACGTGCACGTCGCATGGACCAGCGCGCGATGACGCCCGCGCGCACGGCCACGACAGGCGGCACAGAAGCCGCACCGCAGGTGCCCCTCGCCGAGCTTGGCGGGGCACCCACCCAGCCGAGCGTGCGCGGCGCCCCTCCCAACCTTGGGCGGCGCACGCGCCCCCTCGCGCGCTCGCCCATGCAAGAAGGGCGGACGGCGCGACGCCTCGCGCCTATCGCCTGGGCTCGCGTCGCCCCGCGCCGCTGCGCATCGCGCGGCACCCCTTCCCCTTCGCCCCAGCATGGTGGATGGGGTGGGGGCGCCCGCCCCGCTGTTTCGTGACCGCGATCCATGTCGCACGATGATCGCCCACGGCGACGCCTCCACGATGCCGAACACGTTGCTGCTGCTCCGGGTGGCGGACGCGCGCTTGATGTCACGTTCGATGCTGCCGCTGGTGGCGAACGACACCTGCACGCAGAATATCCTGCTGTTCGCGATGACCTGCTGTCCGCTGGTGGTCAACGCTGGCTGCGCGGTTGTGGATCCATTGATGTTGCTTGCGGTGGCGAGCGAGTGCACGACCATGTACATGACATCCTTCGCAGTGCAGCTGTCCGTGCACACCATGGATGCTCCTGATGCTGCCGTTGGTGGTGGCCGTGTGCACGAAGACGGACCCCTGATGCCGCACATCTTGAACACGTGCACGATCTCACCCTTGACGCGGCCGTTGGTGGCGAACGACCCCTTCACGCAGGATGTCATGCGGCTCGCGATGCCCTGGTGCCCGCTGGTGGTCAATGCTGGCTGCACGGCTGTGAATCCGTTGCTGCTGCTTGTGGTGGCGAACGAGTGCACGGCCAAGTACATGACGTTGTTCGCAGTGCAGCTTGACGTGCACACCATGATGTTCCTGATGTTGCCGCTGGCGGGGACCGTGCGCACGACGCCAAATCAATCACCTGAAGCCGTACATCCTGATGCTGCCGCTGGTGGCGACCGCATGCGTGTTGCTGGTCACGCTGGGCGGGTGCTGCCGCTGATGGCGAACGACGCCTGCCCGAAGATGCCCCGCACGGTCTTCTGCATCGCCTCGCTTACCCATTCCCGCACTGCTTCGGCTCGAGCCCGAAGGGCAGGAGGAGCCTGGCTGGGGCCGACTGTGACTATAGCCGCTCCGCAGTCGCGGCCAGCTCCGTGCCTCTCGACGGGCGCACCCCGCCTCGTTTTCGTCGCCGTCTTGGCGCCCCTCGCTCCGCTCGGCCCCCGAGGTAATGGAGGATGAAGATTAGTAAATGACCGGGGGTCGTGTTCACGCGGCGGCGCCCGGGATGACGATTAGAAATAACCGGCCGCGGGGTGGACAACTATTTTTTAATCGTTCTCTTCCAGTCAGAGAATTGTGCAGAAATAGCAGAAAACTATGTTTTTAATCGTTCTCTCACATTTTTCATGAATCGTCATCCCGCATTATGCAGCACGCCTTCCAGCATGCCCGTGTCCTCCGAATGCCGCGGATGATTTCGCTGCAGCTCCCGCGGAGCCCACGGCCCGCGCCGTGCCCGCCGCAGCGCGTGCCGAGGCTGTTGTGCGGGCCCCGGCCCGTGGGAGACCGACCGCCTCGAGCTGCGTCGACGCTTCCTCCGCAGCCTCACTCCTGCTGCGTCGGCCTGGCCCCCGGCAGTCGCCCTCCCATGTCACGCTGTCACCCGCTGGGGCCATCCTGCCTCATCCCCCCATCCTCTCACTCACTCACTCACTCCTCCTTCGTCCCCCTCCTATCCTCACCCACTCCCCACGAGAGCAAGGGAGGTGACGGCGGGGGAAGGGATGCAGCAGGGAGGAGGAGGAGGAGGAGGAGGAAGAGGAGGAGGAGGAGGAGGAGGAGGAGGAGGAGGAGGAGGAGGAGCAGGAGGAGCAGGAGGATGAGCAGGGAGGAGGAAGAGGAGCAGGGAGGAGGAGGAGGAGGGAGGAGGGAGGAGGAGCAGAAGGAGGAGGATGAGGAGGAGGAGGAGGAGGAGGAGAAGGAGGGAGGAGGAGGAGGAGGAGGAGGAGGAGCAGGAGGAGCAGGAGGAGGAGGAGGAGGAGGAGGAGGAGGAGGAGGAGGAGGAGGAGGAGTGGGAGGAGGAGGAGGACGAGGTGGAGGAGGAGGAGGAGGAGGAGGAGGAGGAGGAGGAGCAGGCGAGCGAGGGCGTAGGAGGAGAGGCCTGCCCAAAAACACTCCTCGACCACCTCATTCCCCTCCACGTCTCCCTGGTCCTCACCTCTCAATTTCAGGAGGGGAAAAAACACACAGACACAATTAATCGTCGCCTCCCAGGAACATGTGGGAAAATATGGGGGCAGTGATGGGGGAAGACAGAAACCCCGAAAATATCGGAAAAGATGGGGGATATCTTTATTTGTGTGTATTTATTTGTGTATCCCAGGGCCCCTTCACACTTGTCCTAAACCTGTTCGAAGATTTCCTCCGCATCTGGGCTCCTGGACTCCTCATTCGCACACCTCGCTCCTCCACGTCACCCTTCGTGCTCTCCCCCTTCGTCCTCCCTCTCCCTCCTCCTGCGGACCAATCTCCTCAACCTCTGGATGGCTGGATGGGGCTCGAAGCCGAGTGGGGAGGACCCCGACCCCTGTGATTGACAGGGTTTGCGGATGGCCCGCGCGGTCTGGCCCGCTCCCTTCCCCCCCCCTGGGAGGAGCAGACGGTATTGGAGTTGGATTGGCAGTTCCCAAACGTGGTGGTGACAATACCAGGCGGTGAGTCTCGGGCGATGTGGTGTCACCACCCGGTTTGGGGATTCGTATGGTTTTTCGACGATGTTCCGAACGCTGGTGGGCCCAGGAGTCGCATCGCAAAACCCGGCGGTGACCCCGTGTTCCAAGTCCCGGCGGTGACTTTGGGGGGATTCCAGGTCACCACCGGGTGTTGCTAGAAGTGCCCCTGGCCCAAGGGCCCAGGCGGTCTCCAGAGCACCCCTCACGAGGCCAAGAGGGCCCCAGGGGCTCCACAATCGAGCGACAAGCTAGGGGCACCTTGGGCCAGGGGCACTTCTAGCAACACCCGACGGTCACCACTTAATATCTCACCACCTGGTTTGGGGGCTCCCAATTGGAGACGGAGGGGGGGGGGGGGCGCCACTCTTGATGCATAACGGGTGGTGCGGATCCCGCGCGCGGCTTGGCGTGGCCGCCTCCAGTGAAGGGGTAGACTTTAGTCGGGCCTGTCCCTCTACAGGAGAAATCTTCAGAATTGTCAAAAAGTAGTCTGGGAACGATTTGTGCATTATGTTTGCCTATTTGGGGGTATGTTTGAGTATTTCTATTGTCCGCCCAAAATCACCCTGTAGGGGGACACGCCCGAATTAAGGATAGACCTACGTTGGGGTCGGAGATGGGGCGGGGAAGGGCACGATCCTCGGTACAGTTCAGGTATTGCGGATCGCCCGCGCGCTTTGGCGCGGTTCCCGTGTGGGGGGGGGGGACGGTCTTGGCGTTGGAGGTGCAGCGTGCGTGGCCCAAGAAGATCTTTGTCCGATAGTAAGGTCTGCGGGTGGAGCGCGCGGCCTCCTTGGGTCCTTGGGAGGGGCCGACTGGAGACGGAGTGGGCAGGGCCACGAGCCTTGATGAATGGCAGGTGCTGCGGATTGCCCACGCGGTCTCCCTGGAGGGGCCGACGGTATTTGAGTTGGACACGGAGTGAGGAGGGGAGCGACCCTTGATACCTACCAGGTGTTTCGGATGGCAAGCGTTGTGTGTAATCGCGTGAGGGCTGCACTCCGAGATCCCAAATCAGCACCAGAACGCAAGTGCCCAAGCTGCCGATGTCTCAGAAGTGCGGGAAGGTTCCATGTTGAGGTTGTTACGATCGCTAAATCCTATTCTAGATCTTCAAGGGCTGGCAAGTCCGTGAGGGGGTGCAGCACGACGAATCCTGTGGTTGTGGATTTCGCAGTAGTGCCCTACGCCAGATTGGATGGATACGCCCACGTGCGTGAGAAGTCGCGTAGAATGTGCTCGAGCTCGATGTCCCAAGTATCGCTTCAGGTGTCAAGTCATCCCAAACGAATTCAATGTTCAGACTGAGCGCGCGGATGGGAGTGCTACTAAGTTCCTCGGCGCTCAGCGCGGTCATAGCAGCAGCCACATCGACAGTTGGTTTGGGGGAGCTATACGGGGCAATGCGGCACGGCGTCCCGAGGCGTCAGTGCAGACCTAGGCCCAGCTCTCAGCAGGTGGCAGCGCGGATCAGGCACCATACAGGGATGGCAATTATTTCAACAAGATAGTGGGGTGTTCGGAACGCGCCCTGGAGGCTATAGACCCTGGAGTGTTCCTTATTTGATATGGGCGGCGGTGACACCCATGGCCAAGTCTCAATCGAGCGACAGAAGACAACAAGGTCGCCTGCGCCGACGTTCGTGCGTGAGCGTTCCGCGTAAGGCCGCGCGTGAGCATTCCGTCTTCCACGCGGCGCGCCACGCCGGCGGCCCGCGTAAGCCGCGGCTTAAGGTCGCTGCGTCATCTCGCGTAAGGCCCGCCGCTTTTCGTCGCTCCATTGGTGTCTAACCGCTGTTCGGACCGTGGGTCCCTTATCTCAGGAGGGAAAGAAACGCACAGACACAATTAATCGTCGATCCCCAGGAAAATATGGGAACATACGGGAAGTGGGGGGGAAGACAGAAAGCCGGAAAATATGGGAAAATATGGGGAATCCTTTTAGTTGTGCGTATTTCTTTGTGTGTCCCAGGGCCCCTTCATTATCCAAGGGTTCCATATCCAGTGCCCTCGACGTACGTGGGGCGTTCCAGAGAGGGCCTCGCCTGCGGCGCCTCTCGCCTTCGGCGGAAGCACGGCGGCGACGGCTCTGCGGGTCGAAACTGGTGGAGGGTCGACGGAAGCAGAAGTGAGGCGTCAGCACAATCGCATGCCGAAGTCGGCCATGTGGATCTGGCCCACGCAGATATAGCACTAGAGATGCAGCGTGCAGAGCCCACGAAGAAGTTCCGATCGGAGTCCTCAAACTACAGGCACTGGCCTGGAGAGGCCCTGCGTCTCTGGGAGGCGCCGCGACAAAGCTTCCATCTTGGAGAAGTAGATACCGAGCAGCTACGCCACGGCCCCGGCGGGGCCGGCGGATCATATTCGCTGTAGCTCCTTCCTTGGAGCTGCCGACACGCGTCGGTTCCAGTGTGCTCGGACTGACGAGCTTCAGCCTTCGTCTCAAACACGCGACGACGTCGCTATAATCGTTCCACGCTGGGCTCTCGACATCTCGTACTGCAGATGATCATGTCGTCGTGTCACGCCTGTGCCAGTTGCAGGTCAAGGGCGCAGCAAATCGAGAGGGGCGTCCCAGCATGCGTTGCGACATTGTTTCTGCATGTGTCGCGCAAGCTTGTTTTTCAGTGTTTGAGTTTGCCAAGGTGGCCTATCGTCCTGGTGGCCATTGCTACGCTCGTTCATGTCCAAGGCGTCTAGGTGTTGAGGGAAAGCTCTGCCATGGAAATTCGGCTGGGGAGAGTTCACATCTCGTGGCTGGTGCGCTTTGCTATCCCCGCGGCGGGCGCGCTCCCCAAAGAAATCCTCGACACTAGTGGTTAATGGTTTCTGGGGGTCGGAGTATGACCGCCAGCGCTATAAGGCTCTGATGCGCCTCTATTGAACGCCGCTTCAGCACGTCGGGACTGCGAGATTAGCCAGAAACGGGCAAACTAGTAATTGCGCAGTGTTTGTCCAGAGGAGGAGACACGCGTCTCGGTCACGCACATGTTTGCCGTGACCTCGTTGGATAGATCGAAGAAGGACAAGAGGCATACAGCAGAGTACAACACGTATTTGCTCGCACGGAGCACGTGCATGTGCGTGTGCGTGCGCGTGTGCGTGCGCGTGCGCGTGCGTGCGTGCGTGTGTGCCCTGTGGCCCCCCCTTCTCCCCCCCGCCTGGGTGTTGTGCCTACGTTCTCCCTCTCGCCTCCCTCCAGGCTGGCTCCTTCCCTCACCCGTGGTGTGCCCTGATCTCCTCCCGTTAGGTTAGCCTGTGCGTTCCTGTGATCCGTTCTCTTGTGCGGAAGCCATTGGTGAAGAGTCCGTTGGCCCCATCTGTCTGTCAGTTGGTTGCAACGCCCGCGGCACTGCACTGGCCCTTGGGCGAAGCGGTCCCGCATTGCCGGACGTCGGCCGCAATGTCGATGGAGAGATTTTGCCGCCGTAGCGAAAACCAAGGGTGATGGTCATAATTTCCCAGCCCGCAGGTATGTCGGTGAGGCTGGCGCCGGAACAGCATTGCCGTCTCTCTTGGTGGAGCCGCCCGTGCTCATCACATAGCGTGGAGCTTGCTGGGGGGCCGGCGAAGTGAAAGACCGCGGGCGTGCCGCTGCGCGGGACGAAGGCGTCTGTAGCGCGCCGTCTTTCGCAGCCAAGGTTTGCCCCATGTGCCTCGGAGGCCAGCCAGCCAGCCGACCACAGCCAGCCCGGCCAACCGACCACAGCCTGCCCAGCAGGCCCATTCCGCCGAGAGCCGAGCCAGCCCAGCAGGCCCAGTCAGCCCAGCCAGCCTGGCGCTCGGCCAGCGCGACCACTTGAAGAAGCAGCCCAAGCAACCCCGCCAGCCCTGCCATTCCTTGGCACCCAGCGCTGGAAACCTCTCCCACAGCTGGTTTGTCCTATTGTGGCCAAAGCCCTTCCGTGATCTCGCGCTGGTGCACCTCCATGCCCTGCAGTGCCCTGCAGCCAGATCGGCCAGCCCAGCGAGCGAAGCCAGCACAGTCTCCAGTCAGAAAGGATCAAGAACCCCCTGGGCGCCCCACCCAGCAAGCCCAACCGATCCCGCTTGTCGACCCTGCCCGTTCATCGTTATGTCCTGGGAGTTCCTATTGTCATGTACCTCAGTGGCGTGGTTGGCAGAGCTTCCGATCTTATCCTTATTGGTGCCTTGGGTTCATGTTGTACGTACCAGGGCCCGAAGCAGACTTCCACAGGCCCAAACAAAGAGATGGTTCATCCAAAGTTTGCCAGACACTTCAAGTCGTGGTAGTGGGTCCTTCGTCATCCACCTTCTCCTCCTCATCCTCATCATCATCATCATCATCATCATCATCATCATATTCCTCCTCCTGCACGCCACGTTGGCACAAGTACCGCAGTGTGGCGCATTGTCCTCACACATACCGGCGTGGCACGCGATGATGCGATTTCACGAGAGCCCTATACGTTTCTCTTGCTTTCCGCAGGTCGAGTCCGATCATGACGCGCGATGCATTCCGTCCACGCGTGCGCGCCCGAGATTTTCCGACCTCGGCTTGCACAACATAACCCACAAGCATTATTTGTACATGGGGGGGCGAGGGAAGCACTGAGCGGCGTGGATTCATGGCATGTGACCAGTTGTATGGGAACATGTCAAGGTATGAAGTATGCGATTTCCGGCGATAGCTTGAAAGTTCTCTCCCACAAAATCGGTGAATACAAGGCGTGGCAGCTTCCGACCCGGAAGATTCGCCAAGAAACGAAGGCCCAAACGACCCAGAAAGAAGCTACCAACTCGTCGACGGGGTGTATGATCGCGTTGAGGATTAAGAAGGTTCGTCGACATCGACTCGTTCAGGCTTGGTGTCCTCCTGAGTCTCTCCAGCACCGTGGGGGTGCTGTTCGCTATCGGCGGAGTGGTCAGTATGACTGCTGGTCTATATCCGCATATGGGCTCCTGCTGCTAAGGACTGAGATAGGCAAGAAACACGAACAGTCACGAATGAATGTGATACTTACAGTTATCGCCCAACTTCCTGCTCGATGTGTGCCAGTACTGGTGGCGGATGAGAATTTTCATGGTGGGCGCCAAAAGTTGGAGACCAGTGACGCTATCCTGGGGACCCCAATCGTGGACGTTGTGGGCACTTGTGGGGCCGAGAAGGAGCATGCCCACACGACGGTTTGGTGGATGATGCAAAACGCGCACCACTTGTACCCGGCGAACATATGTTACCATGAAGAATATGGCCCAGCACAGTTCAGACGTTCGATGCAGACGCGCATCGACTACATCGCAATTCCGAAGCTCACGCTGGCTCACATACACTCACTTCACGCATGGAGGCGCACTGGACGCTTTTTACAACTACCAGACTCGAAAGGCAATGCAGATCACGTTCCGTTGGCGATGGAGCCCATGACACAATCCCGGTTTGACAACGACCCGAAGACGGGCATGCAGGCCTGGGGCCAGGATAGGTTGATGCGCGCGCGGTTGAAAGGAGGAGCTGGCTATGACGAATGCATTGGTAAACTTGGTGAGTGGCAGGACAGGAACAAGTTATCCAATAACGCAGCATGGATCAACGTTCTGGCGTTATGCACGCGCACTGGAGCCTCCCACGCGCGAGCGTTCGAGAGACAGCTCAACTTCATGTCGAGAGAAGGCTCTAAGCGGCACGACGCATTGGCGACATATCTACGACTGCAACGAGACAGAAGTGAAAACGATATCCGAGATCGCATTCATACCGCCGGGAGCGTGGCCGACGAGACGAAGCAGCAGGCAGCGTTATATCGCAGGCATCTTCGACGCTATCGTCGGCGAACTTTCAGACGCACGAGAGAGATGTGGATTACTGGATTGGAATGGGCACAACATAGGCATGCTTCTCGTCAGGTGTGGGCGTTGTCCAGACTCGTCGCTGGCCCTCGTTTTGGATTCAAGAAACGGCGTTTCTAACCCGCGGCGAGTTACCCGCAATCGATCCAAGAGCGCGTTCAACACATGGGCCAGAATGGCCCAAATGGAGGCACGGACGCTCGACCGATACAGACCAAGGGCTGCGACATAGCTCCAGATGCACCTGCCAGGACACGACAAATGCCACGTGGCCCTGAAGCCGGGCGAGAGCATCTTCGAGTTCATGTTGCATTATATAAACGCGGACCAGCGGGCCTGACAGGCATACTTCCAGCGGGTGATGCCGCGCGCGATTCAGATACGGTGGTGGTTTACGATGCAGTTTCTGATAGAAGCCGAGATGATGGGCAATCGGATCAAGCTCGCGCTCGGGAGCACTTCGCCTGTGCGATTTGGAGGCTGAAGCGCTTGAAAGCCCGACGTGCACCAAAACTGGGATACTTCACGTTGGACGCGTCCTCAGTGATACGAAACAAAATTGCACAGGCATGCCGGCACCATTGTGCGATGAGCCTTGTCTCCATGTCACTTGATAGCCTGTTCCCATCAAACAGTCACTTCTGGATCCAGATAAGATAGCAACCGCCCTTTCAAAACAAAACTATATGTGCACATGTTTCCCTTGAAAATCAGTCAATCGGCAATATTGCGACGTCGACCCAAGCGCCGGCAAAAGGCAAGCGCATCGATCACCGACAGGTGGCCAGTGCTCCATTTCGGGGGCATGGACGCGCGAGAGGCATGCGCAGCCATCACCGGTAGCTGGCCAGCACTCCCGCACGGGACGCACTCGCGCATCCAGGCCACACGAGAGGCTAGCGCAGCCGTCGCAAACAATTGGCCGGAACTCCCTCGCGGGACGCTCTCTTGCAACTTGTGGGAACCATACCACTCTGAAGGGTAGCGGGTACATCGGTCCGAAAGTACCCACCAGCAGCCCTCGCACATGTCGAGAAGGGCTGGCCCCCCCGTCAGAAGGCACGCGCACTCGTCACCGACGAGTGGCCAGAACTCCCTCACGGGACGCTTCTGACGGTAAAGAGGGAGGTCCTGATATGAAATCGAAGTAGACGCGGCAGTCAGTGCAGAAGAAGAAAGTACCCACCAGCTCCCAAACACCACGCAGATACATGTTGTAAGTAATTGAAGAAGACGATATTGTCACGTATCTCATCCACCTAAGGCCATCGGCTGTCTTGACTATGGAGCGCCCAAGCCTCAGGCATTATAAGATCCAGCTCTACGCCCGGCACCATTGACACGGTACATGACGATGCCTATCAACTAATTATGGGGGGCATGGCCACGATGAAGCTGCTGGCATATTTCATCGCTTTCGTCTCTGTACATATGGTGCAAGTCATGTCCCCGCCGGCGGCGATCTCGCTGAGGATGTGGCTCTCGGGGTCCTGCCTTGCATTGCGCTCTCGCATCTGGCGCCTCCTTCTTGCCGGCGCAGGCCCCCCCTCGGCCATCGGTAGAAGCAGCGACGTGACCGCTCCTTCCCGCGCGTGATACACTTGATTCGCGGAGCCTTGCACTACTTGGTCGGTGCCAGGACGTGATGTCCATGCTCCGCTGCCGCCCTGGTGCGAAGACGTCTCTTCTGCTCAGCGCGAGGCGCATTGTTCTTCAAGCAGTGGGGCGCCGCCTTCTCTCGCGGCGCCCATGTCGTCGCAGCCGCCGCAGCGAGGACAGGCGCAGCTTGCTGGGGCTTCGAGCCTCTGGGCGAAATTGCCACCAGAGCCAACCCCACCAGAGCATTCGCCGAGCTAGGAGAGCCCAGCTTCGGCGGCCGCCAGATCGGCGGGGGGGTGGATCCCCACATCGGTACAACATCCCCCGAATGTGGTCATGGCCGTTTTGGAGATGATTGCCAGAGTAGTCTCATGCGACAGAACAACTTTGACCCGCACATAAGACCAGTCCCTGCTCGCACTCCCAGGGGTACAAGTGATCGCGTAGTTTTATATCCAGAACGCGGCGCTTGTTCAGCGCTACACGAGACAGACGCTCTCGCAGCCGCCGCATTGAAATACCTCGCCATTCTGTCTCACGCGACATCATCGCGGTCCTCGCTCGGGAGTCAAATGGGATACCCGTCACAATCGTGAAGTCAATCTATAGCTCCATCCAAGTTATACTCTGCGGGCATAGCCTCGCGTCGTCGCCACTCCGCCCCAGGTTCGCGACATGCCATGCCAGCGCTGGAAACATCTGCCGTTGGCACATTCAATCATCAGCCTGAATCTGGGAAGGTATCTCTGGGGCACATCTCCAATGAACGCCCCCCTCGATTGTAGCATTCGGCACCACGGGGCACCACTCACAACCAGGGAAGGTGTCCTTCGGCAACCACTCCAATGGATCAGCTGCGAGGTTTGGTCCCGCAGGCGTGCTCGTCGAAATGGCCGGCGCCCCTCCCCCTGCTGTCTGCTGCGCACGTCTGGGCCGTTTGCCCGTGAGGCGTCGCGTCACCGTAGCCGCGGTAGGCGGAGTGCTCGACGTTCTTGCTCTCTGGGACGTTGACACGGTACAGGTCTGTCGCGCGGCAGCACGGGCATGACCATCCCGCGGCGTCTCCACCACATTCTGATCCATTCCAAGGTGGGCCCACCGGCCCCCCGCGCCCTGCTACTCGTGGACGAAGAAGCCACCCCCCTCCTCTCGTCGGTCCTCAGCTTGCAAGTAAGCTTGAGTCTGTTCACGCCTTGAGCCTCGTGCGTCTCGCCCCATAGCCTTGAGCTCAGCAGCTCTCGAGTACAGGGCCCTCGTCGCAGCGATCTTCAACAGGTAGCACAGTTGTCGGTCGCGAAGATGTCGATGCAAGGCAGCTGTCGGCAACCCTTGCGCCCTCGCAGCCCCCACCACCCCATTGCATGCAGCGCGATTGCATTCCCAGAGTGGGCGCTCCTCTGGGCGAGATATTATCCTCTACCTTGTGAGCCTTTTATCTTTTGGATAGCGAAGTGCTCGACTCCTTATGCCTTGATGCCATGCTCGATCGCCTGCCAGAGGCCCCGGTGGGTCTTGGGTTGGATCTTCTCTTCTCTGAGAGCGGCAGCTGCGAGTCTCGCGCAATGCGCCGAGTCCGTCAAATACACCTGTGGGCACCATGCCCCAATTCACCCAGTGTCGCAGGGCAGCAGCCTCCGCCCTCTGAGCACCTTGCGCAACTGAGGTCGCGGCGCGGCGATGTTTACGGCGCGGCCAGGACCGCGGCGCAGGGCGCGCCCACTTCGGCGAGAGCGCAGATCGCTATCCTGTCCAGGACAGGCCCCATCGCCGCTCACCACCATGAAACCTGTCTCGGCAAGCACTCGTTCGTCACAATCTCCGCGACGCGGTGGAGGCGGCAACGGTGGGTCTTCAGGGAGCAGGCCAGCACCAAACTCATCATATTCACGTCTGTCTGGCAACAGTCCGCAGCGCTTGGCACACGATGAAAGTGCCAGCAAGGACTCACGCGAGCACAAGTTGAGAAGCTCTTCCTTTTTGGCCTCCCACTTCGCACACCTGAAAAGTACGTGGCCCATGTCTTCCTCCGCCTCTGAGCAGAAAGGGCACATCCGATGCATCACCTTGCCAGTGAAGTGGACCAGCCTCGGCCCCGTGGTCGTCGATCCTTGCAGCTAGGTCCTGAGGACAGGAACTTCAGATCTCGTGACCTTCGGGGTGGCAATGTCCTTCGAGCGCTGCGCAATGGTCTCCTGTTCAAGGGCCGCCGAGGTTTGTCATCGTCTGGCTCGTCGCCCATCCCGCCAGTGCCTTCTAAGAACAGATGTTCAGCTCTCCGCAAGACAGCTGTCGCAAGACAGGTGTCTCCGAGAGAGACAGAGAGAGAGAGAGAGAGAGAGAGAGAGAGAGAGAGAGAGACACTTCATATCCTCCCTCTCGGCCAGCTGCTCGCCGCTCGCGGTGACGAGCCTCTGGAGATCTTCCCGCGTCGCAGTTCTCGGTCCAGGTCCATCCCATGGCCTCCGCAGCAGACAGGAGGCGACCATTGGCTTGGCATCGCTCGGACGTGTGCATTCTTCTTTCGGCGAGGACCATCGAGGAGCATCCTTGATCATTTGGCGACAAAATCACGCACGAAACCGAAACAAGCACAGGGAATGGACGTCCGAGCGATGGCCAGTTGGGGCCTCCTGGTGCCGTCTTGCACGCGTGCTCTTGGCACATCGCCCAGAACGGCTTGGCCATGCCAATCAATCTCGGCGCACTCTGCGATGCGAAGGGGCGCCCGGTGATGTAGGAGGGTTGGCCAAGAAAAATTAGCATTGGATCAATAGTATGGCCCTTCAAGATGAGTGTCATGGCGATCGCTGGGCCTCGAAGGAATGAACCTTTTCGTCCAGATGTGTAATATAACACATGCTCTGAAGTGTCGTCCAAGTCTCAACCACAGGCCACGACATTTCCGTCCAGGTGCATGTCTAGGGAGTGATGCAGCACTGATGATACGCTGCTTTTCCTGTATGCCGACAGGGGCCATCTGGGCTCTTCTTACAGCTCGGAGGGCACTGTTGAACCTTTGGCTTCGAAAAGTTGTCGGGCGGGACGCATGGGCACATCGCTCGCCACCTACAGGAACGAAATGCCTCGCGAGCGCCGTCTCGAAGTCGGCCACTACCTCAGCCATGCCCATCATCAGCTCCTGCTCGTTGGCCAGTAATCACAAAGAACTTGGTTTTCGTCTCGTGCGTCCGCGTGCCTGCATATTCGTCAAACTCAAAAGATGCCTTGTTTGCCAGAGCCACTTGCCGTCCGTGATCATGCCTGGCGGCCCTGTGGTTTCCGTCATCGACGAAGGTGGATACGACATTGGCTTCATCTCCCATTGCATACGACCATGTACTCATGAGTGCCAGGGCCTGCTGCAGGCCCCAGCTGTCTCCTTGAAGGCATCCGTTCTTTCTTTTCCGCTCTGGAGATGTACAGTGCCGTTTTTATATATATATACATATACATATATATATATATATATATATATAATATATATATATATATATTATATGTTTTATATAAATGAATAAAAACAAAAAAAAACAAAAAAAATATTTTTTTAAAAAAAAAAAAAAAAAAAAAAAAAAAAAAAAAAAAAAAAAAAAACGTTCCGCGTGTGGATCATGTATTAAAATGCAGGGATGTTGTACTAAAACAACGATGGGCTAGCGGTAAATCCTATCGGACCCAAACCCAAGACTGAGACGAAAAGTGGAGCCCCCGCCCGCAATCCCAACTCGAGAAGCGTGATAGCGTTGTTGGTGGCCATGGGAGAGTTCCACGGTTTCTCGGAACAGGATTGACGCCAGGACCAGAGCTGCCGTTGTCGTTGCCGCCTGCTGTGCATGTCTCTACTCCTCTCTCTCTCTCTCTCTCTCTCTCTATCGCTCGCAACATCGTGTCCTGCTCCTCCTCCTCCACGATCAGAACGCGAACGCGCACAGCTTTTTCGGAGGTCCCCAGAGATGTAGCAGGTATTTAGGTTGTTGTGTTTGCCTGAGGATCGAGGGTGACTCTGATACTCATGTGACTGCCCCGAAACCCAGAGGAGGTGTTGCTGCGCGCTTCGTGGCCTCCCAGTGGTTTCATAGGTGCCAGCATTTCGCCGTAATGATTTGGGGGGCTTCCCTAATTGTGAATCACGCTGGGAGCCAGCGGACTGGGAGGTTTGATTCCTGGGGCCCCCTAGCACCTCGCGACCTTCGTGCCCAGCATCAGCCGCGATCCTGTGATACGCTTGATCGGCCTGCGGGAAATTTAAAGGGCAGAGAACACAGTCCAGACACAAAGTGGGCCGATCATAGTGGGGTGGCTGGGAACACCGATTGGTAGTTAACACTTGTTCACATGTGCGGTTTGCGGTGTTACTGGATGTTGCCGGGTGATTCTTTGCCCGCCCACATAGTTTCATTTCTCCCATGTTTATATGTTCCAGCATTGGTTGTCGTTGTCCCTCCTCCCCCCCATCATCCACACGCCACACGTCCTCCCTCCCTTCCCCCCCTGCTTCGCATGGCAGCACCTCCCCCTTTCAGGAGATCAGTTCAGAAGGGACAGTTCAAATCAGGAGGTCTGTTCAGAAGAACACACAACGAGATGGAGGTCCAGTCAGCAGGAGCACATAGTTCACAACGACACGGCTTGGCTCCGCGCACGAGCGGAGCAGAAATCACGCGCGAGCCAGGCTTCTTGGATCAGCTCCTCGGGCTTGAATCCCATGCCATTCTGGAGCCGTTTTGGCGCAAGTTCTTCGAGCCCCAGGGCCGTCGCCGGCGGCCCCCCCCCTCAGGACCGCCGCCGCTCGCGCACGAAGATGCTGGCCCGTCCTCCTGCACGGGTGCTGGCGAACTGGCGCTGCCGGAGGGCGACCGGCCACCCTCTGGCGCTCGCCAGCCCCGCGGGCGGTTCGCCGTTGCGACACGGCTCGGGGTCGTCGTCAGCATCAGCCCTATCGTTCTCGACTCGCACGAGGTTCAAGTACCGATCGCCACTGCGGCAGAGAGTCGGCGTGGCCTTGCCAGGGAAGGCGTCGCCACTTATCGAGAGAGCCGCTGCGAAGCTCCTGCGACGGCCAGACAAAGCTGCAGAGGTGATCGCAGAGCTTCCGCCGGACGAGCGCCGCAGGGTGGCCCTTGCATGGGCCTTGACGGAGCTTGAGGAGGAGTTTGTCAAAGCAGACAAAGACAAAGACGGAAAGTTGACTTACCAAGAGTTCAAGAATTGGGCGGTCAAGGCGATCCAGAAGGGGCCCGAGCGAGACGTAGGAGACAGGCCGACGAACCGTCAGCTATTCTGTGTCGCATTGGGCGCCCTCGTTCCTTTCGTAGGGTTCGGCGCGGTCGATAATGGCCTCATGGTCGTTTTCGGGGACGCGCTCGACGGCACTCTCGGGTGCATGCTCGGCACGTCCATGTTGGCGTCGGCGGCACTCGGCAATGCGATTTCCAACATTTTCGGAATGTTGCTGCACGGTTCCATCACTAAGGGAGCGGACAGGCTCGGCCTGCCCGACCCGCACCTCTCCCTGGCCCAGCGCAAGCTCCCTGTGGTGCACTACTGGTCCACAGCGGGATCCACTGTCGGCGTCTTCACCGGATGCTTGCTGGGCATGATCCCGTTGCTCTTCATGGATCAGACAAAAAAGGAGGAGGAGCGTTCACATGCCAAAACCCACCACGATTAGGAAACTGGAAAGGTTTTGTACCTTGTGGTGTGAGGCAACTGCTTGCAGTGGATGTCCGAGAATAGGTGTGCAAAAGAATTTTCGCAAGTGTCACGGTGCTCATCTCGCCCTAGAGAATAATACGTTATGCCCTCAATATTATTTTAAATTTTGAGCGCTTGTCCCCTGCGAGGCGCTGCAAGCCGCAGCCCAAGGGTCTCACAGTGTGCAAGACGGCATGACTGTGCCTCAATGCACGGTACGATCAAAACCATTATCAACCGGCAGCTTGGGTAAGCCCATCAGGACGTGGGCCCCTTACCAGCGATGAGTACGCTGGGGATGAGAGCCACATGCGGTGGTCCCCAGCCGCGCCGCATTTTGCAAAATGTATGTGTGCACGCGTACATTCGAACAGTGCTCAGGGGTCTTCAATTCGCTTCCAATGAACTGGGCTCCGTTGTCGGGTCCGCCGCCTTGTGGTCGCCGTCGCCGCCTCATCGCCGTCGTCTGGGCTCCGTTGTTGGGTCCGCCGCCTTGTGCTCGCCGTCGCCGCCCCGTCGCGGCTGCCTCGTTGTACCCGCCCTATTTCAATCGAATCGTTACAATCCAATTGGTTGGAATCCAGTCGATTGCATTCCAATTGATTACGTTCCAATCGATTGCAATACAATCGATTCCAGCGCATATACTTCACCACATGATTTGCACCACGTAGCTTACACCGCATATGTTGTACCGCATGGGTTGCACAACATAGCTTACACCACAAAGCTCACACCACATAGATGAGTGTACTTTTTATACCCGACCACATCATATAGACTGCACCACATAGATCGCACCGCATAGCGTACGCCACGTAGCTCGCAACACATGGATGGGCACGTTGCTCATACAACATAGATCGCACAGCTTAGCTTGCACCACACTGCTCACACCACATGGATGAGTACGATAGCCTCTACCACGTCGATGGCACCACATAGCCCACACAACGCGTATGAGCACGGAAGCTCCTACCACATAGATCGCACCACATATTGTACAACACGTAATTCACACCACCTAGATGATTACGGTAGTTCTTACCACATCGATCGCATCACGTAGTTTCAACAACATATTGCACGCCACAGACATGAGTACGTTAGCTCAGTGTACAGATGTTGCACCACATGGCTTACACCACATAGCTAACAATACATGTATGGGCATCTCTCTCATATCACACTGATGGGGCCCAATAGCTTACAGCGTACACCACACAGATCAAAACACAGAGATGAGTACGCTAGCTCCTACTACAGAAAATGCACCACCTAGAGTACACCACATCGCTCACATCACATAGTTTCTACCATATAGATTGCACCACATAGCTTACACCAAACACCTTACACCACTTAGAGATGAGCACGTGAGTTCGTACCATTTAGATTCGCACCACGTAGCTTACACCACAGAGCTCACACCACATAGATGCGCACGTTAGCTCCTACCACATAGGTTGCACACCATGGCTTACACCACACAGCTCACAACACATTGATGCGCACGCTAGCTCCTACCACACCCATTCCACCACAGAGTTCACACCGCCTAGATGAGTACGTTAGCTCCTACCTCATCGAGTGCACCACATAGCTTACGCCACCTAGCTCACTTCACATAGATCTGTACTCTGGCTCCTACCACATACATTGGGTCACACTGCGTACACCTCATAGCTCATTCCACATTGGTGAGTACGCTAGCCTC
This sequence comes from Prorocentrum cordatum, assembly GCA_963575745.1. Lineage (NCBI taxonomy): Eukaryota > Dinophyceae > Prorocentrales > Prorocentraceae > Prorocentrum > Prorocentrum cordatum. The sequence continues at coordinate 174,683 of CAUYUJ010006136.1, forward strand.
TTATCACTTATGCAGCACCACGTAGTTCGCACCACATAGACACTATTTAGATGAGCACGTGAGCTCCTAACACATATGTTGCACCGCCTAGCTTACATCATATAGCTCACAGTACATGGATGAGTACATGCTCCTATCACATGGATTGCACCACCTAGCCTACACCATATATATATGTATATATATATATATATATATATACGCGTACGTTACCTACAACATAGGCTGCACAGCATAATTTACACCACATCGCTCACACCACATAGACGAGGACGCTAACTCCTACCACATGTATTGCACCACGTAGCTTGCACCGCGTAGTTCACGCCATATCGATGAGTACGTTAGCTCATACCACGTAGACTGCATCACATAGCTTACACCGCATAGCGCAGACCACATAGATGCGAACCTTGGCTCTTACCACACCGGTTGCACCGCATAGCTTACACGACAACATAGCTCACACCACATAGATGAGTAAGAAAGCCCCTACCACATCGATTGCACCACACAGCGCAAACCACCTATATGTCACCACATAGTGCACACCACACAGATTGCACCACTTTGATTGCACGAGAAACATTGCTTCGGGCCCACGCTGGCCAGCATCTGTACGTATCGGAGGTTGAGAGGTGAGATCGAAGTGAAACGGAGACCCCTCCCTCTTATCGCGCGTGCGGGCGAGGCGAAGCTGCGCGGGCGGGCGAGAGGGATATACCCTCCTCTGGCTAGGCAACCGCCGGGCCAAAAGACCGTCCTCCCCCCCGGGTTGTCTGGCGGTGGCCCAGAGTGTCCCGCCGTGGTGTCCCGATGGTTTCTTGTGGTGTCCCGATGGTGTTCCCACTGTGTCTTGGTGGTGTCCCGCTGGTGTCCCGACGGTGTCCCGATGGTGACCCGATTGGTGTCCCGTGGTGTCCCGCGGTGTCCCGATGGTGTCCCGATGGTGTCTTGGTGATGTCCCGATGGTTACCTAATGGTGTCCCGACGGTGTGCCGATGGTGTCCCGGTGGTATTCCGATGGTGTCTTGGTGGTGTCCCAATGCGTGTCACGATTGGTGCCCCGATGATGTATTGGTGATGTCCCGATGGTGTCCCGATGATGTTCCGGCCAGTGGTGTCCCGATGGTGTCTCGATTGGTGTCCCGATTGGTGACCCAATTGGTGTCCCGATTGGTGTCTCGATGCTGTTTCGACGGTGTCCCGATAGCGTTCGGAGACAACTTCGCAGGCGCATCACCAGTATCGTCACCATCACAATCATCACGGCTGTTATCAGTTAATTTTTCCCCCCACGACCTCTTTATTCCCAACCCTCCTATGGTTGGGTACTCGTTTTGAATAGAATAGTGTGGTCGCCCCGTCCTTCTCCTCCTCCCCCCTCCTCCCCTCCTCCTCTCCTGTTTCCTGTGTTCCCCTCTCCTCTTCTCTCGTGCCGTCGGGCTGCGATCTGCGCAACTGTCGCCACTTTCGTGGGCTCCTGGGAGGCCCAGCGGAGGTACGTCCAACGCGGATCACCTCGGGACCTCGCGGCGCCCTGGGGGGCTGCGATCTGCGCAATTGTCGCCACTTTCGTGGGCTCCTGGGAGGCCCAGCGGAGGTACGTCCAACGCGGATCACCTCGGGACCTCGCGGCGCCCTGGGGGGCTGCGATCTGCGCAATTGTCGCCACTTTCGCGGGCTCCTGGGAGGCCCAGCGGAGGTACGTCCAACGCGGATCACCTCGGGACCTCTCGGTGCCCTGGGGGGCTGCGATCTGCGCAATTGTCGCCACTTTCGTGGGCTCCTGGGAGGCCCAGCGGAGGTACGTCCCACGCGGATCACTTCGGGACCTCGCCGCCCCATAGGGGGCTGCGATCTGCGCAATTGTCGCCACTTTCGTAGGCTCCTGGGAGGCCCAGCGGAGGTGGGTCCCACGCGGATCACCTCGGGACCTCTCGGTGCCCTGGGGGGCTGCGATCTGCGCAATTCTCGCCATTTTCGTGGGCTCCTGGGAGGCCCAGCGGAGGTACGTCCCACGCGGATCACCTCGGGACCTCGCGGTGCCTTTGGGGGGTTGCGATCTGCGCAGTTTTCGCCATTTTCGTGGGCTCATGGGAGGCCCAGCGGAGGTACGTCCAACGCGGATCACCTCGGGACCTCACGGCCCCATAGAGGGCTGCGATCTGCGCAATTGTCGCCACGTTCGTGGGCTCCTGGGAGGCCCAGCGGAGGTACGTCCCACGCGGATCACCTCGGGACCTCGCGGAGCTTTGCGGGGCTGCGATCTGCGCAATTGTCGCCACTTTCGTGGGCTCCTGGGAGGCCCAGCGGAGGTACGTCCCACGCGGATCACCTCGGGACCTCGCGGCGCCTGGGGGGCTGCGATCTGCGCAATTGTCGCCACTTTCGTGGGCTCCTGGGAGGCCCAGCGGAGGTACGTCCAACGCGGATCACCTTGGGACCTCGCGGCGCCTTGGGGGGGTGCGATCTGCGCAATTGTCGCCATTCTCGTGGGCTCCTGGGAGGCCCAGCGGAGGTACGTCCCACGCGGATCACCTCGGGACCTCGCGGCGCCCTGGGGGGCTGCGATCTGCGCAATCGTCGCGACTTTCGTGGGCTCCTGGGAGGCCCAGCGGAGGTGGGTCCCACGCGGATCACCTCGGGACCTCGCCGCCCCCATGGGGGGCTTGCGATCTGCGCAATTGTCGCCACTTTCGTGGGCTCCTGGGAGGACCAGCGGAGGTACGTCTCGCGTGGATCATTCGGAGGTACGTCATACGCGTTTCTTTCAACGCCCCTGTGTTCCCCTTCTTGCTGCGCTCTTCTGAAATCACTGCTGGGTGCTCTGCTTGCGCACTGCGGGTCCTTCAGAAAGACAGTCAGCATTGAGTGGTCCTGGGTACACACAACAGTGAGTGTCCATGGTTACGCGGCTGATATTATAGTGCCGTCATCGCCGTCTGCCTCCTCCTCCCCCTCTTTGTCCTCCTTCCAGACAATGTGATGTATCGAATCTTGTTGTTGTCGCATTGTTTCACCAATAGCGGCGCCCCGGCGCCACCCTGCAGTGCCCCCGCGGCACCTTGATTGCAGGCCGCTTGTCCGCTTGAGTAGGATCGTCACATGTATATAAAGGGTTGGGTACGTCACAGGGTAAGTACCCGAAGGATGGTCGTATGGGTGTATAAACGTACAAATGCATACAGACATACACACATATATGCAAGCATACATACATACGTACGTACGTACGTACGTACATACGTGCATGCATACATACAGACATACATACATACATACACGGATATACACATATACTATGTGTGTGCCTTGTTTCGCGATTTCGAGCGGCATGCAGAGCTTGAGCTGCAATAGTAGCCACCAGTGCTGGAGGCGAATGCAGGGACAGGCAGGATAGTCATGTGACAGGGTTATCTGTCGATATTCGCTCGACACCTCCAGCGGCAACGAAGTTGGTCACGCTTCGCGTATCCCCACCAGCTCCGTCCCGCTTCTTGGATCTGTCCTTGGAGCCGCCAATCAAAAAAGTATCCCCACCAGCCCATCCCAAAACAGCACGGTTTGCGACGCACACCGATTGTCGTGATTTTCGGGCGTGTCTCTTCCTGCTCTCTGCATCGAGCATTTCCAGAATTATCCCAGTGCGACCCTACCTAGGAGTTGGAGCATTTAGGAAAGCAACATCTACATCTACACCGACAGCTACATTTACAGATACACCTGCATCTACGTCTACATCAACATCAACAGCGAGACTCACATCTACACCTACATCTACACCTACATCTACATCTACATCTACACCTACATCCACATCTACACCTACACCTACATCTACATCTACATCTACACTTTCGCATTGGTTTTGCTTTTGCTTTGCATTGCCGTTGCTTTTGCTATTGCCTTTGCTTGTGCCTTTGCCTTTGCTTTTGCTGTTGCCGTTGATTGTGCTTTGCTGTTGTGTTTGCTTCTGCGCCAAGCTTAGCTAAGGTAAGCTAAGCTAGGTTAAGCTAAGCTAAGCGAAGCTAAGCTAGGCTAGGCTGGGCTAAACTAAGCCAAGCCAAGCTAAGCTAAGATGAGATAAGCTAAGCTAAGCTAAGCTAAGCTAAACTAAGCTAAGCTAAGCTAAGCTAAGCTAAGCTAGGCTCGGCAAAGCTAAGCTAAGGTTAGCTTTGCTTAGCTAAGCTGGGTGAACCCAGGGGACACCCTTGGGGCTCTCTTGAGGGGTCCTGGGGCCTCTTGGGGCTCTTCGGGGGGGTCTGGGAGATCTCTTGAGACCATCTTGGAGGCCACGGCTCAAAAAGGAGCGCGGAGTCAATTACGGCCACCCCTTTTCGGAACCCGACAAGTCGCCTTTTGGGGCCCTCTTGGGTCGTTCTTGGAGCGCTCTTGGGACCGCCCTGGGCTTGTCTTGGGACTCTCTTAGTCCATAGTCGGGCCATCTTGAAGCCTCAAGAGCACATTGAAAGGGAAAAGGCGATAAGGTAAAACGCATTGATTTGCCTTCGGTTTTTGAAGGATGTTGGCCTCTCGGGGGCGTCATTGGGAGGCTCCGTGGCCACTTGGGACCGTCTTGGGGCGGTCTTGAAGCCTCGTGCAGGCCTGTTAAGAGCTATATGAGTCATCGAGGGCTATCTTGAGCGATCTTGGAGGTCATCTTGAGCTCTCTTGGGGTGTCTTGGCGCCACCTTAGGCCAAAACAGACGCTCCAACGACCCGCGCCCCCCCCATCCAGGCCCAGGGGGAGGGGGTAGAGGGACGGGTAAACTCCTCCCCGAAGGGGAAGAAGGGGGTTGGAACAGAACGGGCTCTCTACACCACCGCCCAGAGGGCTGCTGGGATTCTTCACGCTTCGCGTCACCCCGTCAGCCAATTCAAGAATCCTGCCCATGAGAGTTGACGGGAAAAGGGACGAAGAGACACATGTAGTGAAACAAAGTGGGCAACCAGGGTAATAGAGAGACCTCTGGGAGCTAGGGGGTGGCCTTAGAGGGCCTCTTCGGGCCACCCCTGGGCCCGCGCGGGGGCCAGGGAAGAAGAGGAGGAGGAAGACGACGACGACGACGACCACGACGACGAAGAAGAGGAAAAGGGAAAGGAAGACGATGAGGGCAAGGACGAGGACGAGGACGAGGAGCACACGAACAACGAGGACGAGGACAGAGCCCTCAAAATCGCCTCTTGGAACAAGATTGAGACTCTGTTTCCCAACCCTCCTATGGTTGGGTACTCGTTTTGAATAAAGCAGTGTGGTCGCCCCGGCCTCCTTCTCCTCCCCCCTCCTCCCCTCCTCCTCTCCTGTGTCGGGCTGCGATCTGTGCAACTGTCGCCACTTGCGTGGGCTCCTGGGAGGCCCAGCGGAGGTGGGTCCCACGCGGATCACCTCGGGACCTCTCGGTGCCCTGGGGGGCTGCGATCTGCGTAATTCTCGCCATTTTCGTGGGCGCTTGGGAGGCCCAGCGGAGGTACGTCCCACGCGGATCACCTCGGGACCTCGCGGTGCCCTGGGGACTGCGATCTGCGCAATTGTCTCCACTTTCGTGGGCTCCTGGGAGGCCCAGCGGAGGTACGTCCCACGCGGATCACCTCGGGACCTCGCGGTGCCTTGGGGGCTGCGATCTGCGCCATTCTCGCCATTTTCGTGGGCTCCTGGGAGGCCCAACGGAGGTACGTCCCACGCGGATCACCTCGGGACCTCGCGGTGCCCTGGGGGCTGCGATCTGTTCAATTGTCGCCACTTTCGTGGGCTCCTGGGAGGCCCAGCGGAAGCCCACGCGGATCACCGCGGGACCTCGCGTTGCCCTGGGGGCTGCGATCTGCGCCATTCTCGCCATTTTCGTGGGCTCCTGGGAGGCCCATCGGAGGTACGTCCCACGCGGATCACCTCGGGACCTCGCGGTGCCCTGGGGGCTGCGATCTGTTCAATTGTCGCCACTTTCGTGGGCTCCTGGGGGGCCCAGCGGAAGCCCACGCGGATCACCGCGGGACCTCGCGTTGCCCTGGGGGCTGCGATCTGCGCAATTGTCGCCATTTTCGTGGGCTCCTGGGAGGCCCAGCGGAGGCACGTCCCACGCGGATCACCTCGGGACCTCGCGGTGCCCTGGGGGCTGCGATCTGCGCAATTCTCGCTTTTTTCGTGGGCACCTGGGAGGCTCAGCGGAGGTACGTCCCACGCGGATCACCTCGGGACCTCGCGGTGCCTTGGGGGGCTGCGATCTGCGCAATTCTCGCCACTTTCGTGGGCTCCTGGGAGGCCCAGCGGAGGTACGTCCCACGCGGATCACCTCGTGACCTCGCGGTACCTTGGGGATTGCGATCTGCGCAATTCTCGCCACTTTCGTGGGCTCCTGAGAGGCCCAGCGGAGGTACGTCCCACGCGGATCACCCTCGCAGTGCCTTGGGGGCTGCGATCTGCGCAATTGTCGCCATTTTCGTGGGCTCCTGGGAGGCCCAACGGAGGCACGTCCCACGCGGATCACCTCGGGACCTCGCGGTGCCCGGGGGGCTGCGATCTGTTCAATTGTCGCCACTTTCGTGGGCTCCTGGGAGGCCCAACGGAGGTACGTCCCACGCGGATCACCTCGGGACCTCGTGGTGTCCTGGGGGCTGCGATCTGCTTAATTGTCGCCACGTTCGTGGGGCCCTGGGAGGCCCAGCGGAGGTATGTCCCACGCGGATCACCTCGGGACCTCGCCATGCCTTGGGGGCTGCGATCTGCGCAATTGTCGCCACTTTCGTGGGCTCCTGGGAGGCCCAGCGGAGGTACGCCCCACGCGGATCACCTCGGGACCTCGCCGCCCCATAGGGGGTTGCGATCTGCGCCATTCTCGCCATTTTCGTGGGCTCCTGGGAGGCCCAGCGAGGCCCAGCGGAGGTACGTCCCACGCGGATCACTTCGGGACCTCGCCGCCCCATAGGGGGCTGCGATCTGCGCAATTGTCGCCACTCTCGTGGGCTCCTGGGAGGCCCAGCGGAGGTACGTCCCACGCGGATCACCTCGGGACCTCGCCGCTCCCTGGGGGGCTTGCGATCTGCGCAATTCTCGCCACTTTCGTGGGCTCCTGGGAGGCCCAGCGGAGGTACGGTACGTCCCACGCGGATCACCTCGAGAA
>CAUYUJ010006136.1:186800-236800 GCA_963575745.1 Prorocentrum cordatum
GTGGGGCCGCATGCTTCGTTACGACCACCGAGGCAAGCCAGCGCTACACATTCCGAGACGTTTGCCATGTCGGGCGGCGGAGCTACACCAGCAACGCCTTACGCAACGCCGCCGATCATCATGGACATGAGGGCCGGCGACTTGCGCCAGCACGTGGTTGTTATCAACCAACACCGTGTTCTGGCCGCGGCGATTCGGGCCACCGCGCCATTCGCCACGCCACAACGGCCAAGCTTGGCCACCTGGCAGCCCACCAGCGGGTTCAAGCGCAGACGACCAGGCACCGCCCGGCCACGGGCAACACAACTCCATCATGGAGCAGCGGCGGCACTTCCAGCAGCAGCAGCAGCAGGACGCCACCAACGAGATGAACTTGCTGGCGCTGCCCGTCACGGATCGGAACACCTGGTTACCACCTTGGGGGTGGTTGCCTGAGATGCACTCCGGCGGACACCAGTTCTTGCCCGCCTTCGTTGCGCACCCAAACTACCTGCAAACACAAGCGCCTGCACCACCACCACCAGTGGACCCTTACATGTATCCAGAGCTTGTCGCCGAGCGCGACAACAGCCCCATGGCCAGCGAATGTGCCAGCAACAAGTACACCAGGGAGCTGGCAGACGAGTTTCTCCTGTCTGTGAGGGTACAGTACCCACACGTCACATGCGGCGTACCAGTCACCACCTACGGACCCCGACACGATTGTGGCACCGACCTGGGAGGTGGTATCTAAAGAATCGGGGCCACTACGGGCACACCTACAGCAGATGCACAACATGATGCAGGCCCAGACGCAGGCGCAGGCCGACGCACGCAGGGCACAGCAAGCACGCACGAGCTGGCAATTTAAACGTCAACAAGATACTGGTTCCCAGCGCGACAGCGGTTCCCAGCGTGGCAACACATCGACAAAGCAGCTCCTGCCACATACCTACCTGCCCGACGAGACGACCTTCCAGCGCCAGCAATGCACCAGGCCGAGCACGGAGGCCCACCTGGTGATGCATACCGTTGTCACACTGTGTGCGGTATGCCTGGATCCTTTTCCAGATCAGGAACGTGTTGTGGAGGCTGCAGTGCGGACATTAATATCATGCTGCATGCTGGGTCCGAGCTACGCGCGCACACGTGGGCAACAACAGGATTGGTGCACCTATGGGGGCGCCATGTGCGGTGTGCCGTGGGGTGGGCACTGTCGTTGCTTAGTACCCGCACGCGGGCCACCGCGACGCTGAGGTTGCCGACGACACCTTTATCGGCAACGCGGCCGACATGTGTGATCTACTTGAACTGGTCGCGACAGTCGCGACACCCCTCCTCAGCCACCAAGCCAGGCAACCAGCAGCAGCGGGAATTGGGCCACCATGCCCCAGAAGCATCCAGCGGCACAGCCATGGACAGCTTGGGGGCACAACAGATGCAACCGGCCCGCGAAGTGCCGAGAGCCTGGCGTCCCAGATGGCGGTTTTGATTCGCCGTGTGGGGCCCAAAAGAGCATGAAAGAGTTCCCGCCCAGCCGATGGATGAGCATAAGCCACAGGGTGACGCGTTGTTACGGGCGCTGGCAAAAACAACGTGTCGGGGCGCATAGCAGGACGTGCACGATGTGTCGCGACCCAGAATGCGTCGCGCAGAACGGGGGCCGCAAGTGCGTGGCGGACGTTGCGCCGTTGAATGCGAAGGGCGCGCCGCGGACTCACACCAAAGTGATCGCTTCCCAGTGCGCGGTCTGCCGACGGGGCGCGCGGCGGATGCGAAAGGGCATCTGGAGTCTATGGTTGCGAAGTCCACGGGTAAGTTGGGCGACGTGTTGCATTACCAGCTCTGCGGCCCGGGAGGCCAAGCTCATTGCAGCACGAGAGCAAGCCGAGTTGCTCCATGACGGCGTGTTGTGCTGATCGGGAAGAGAATTCCGGGGCCCAACAGTCGATACAATGACCGCAAAGTTCTGACCCCTTCTGGTCGGAAAAGTGGCACCGTCATTCATGTCCGCCATCCATGTGCACTTGCTCTCTTTCTCGGCTCTCTCTCTCTCTCTCTCTCGCTTCCTCTCTCTCTCTCTTTCCCTCGGTCTGGGCGACAGACAGCGGACGGGTCTGTGCCAGCTGCTGAGGCTCAGCCTCTGATTTTTTCTACGTGGTAGGGCGTGCCTTGGAGGACTCCCCCCGCCCACGTTGCTGGCAGTGCCTTTGAAATCCGTCTGGCCAGTCTACACGTTGTCTTATAGTTCGAATCACACGGCAGCGCTGCGATCGATGATAGAGGGGACAACGGAGCGAGGCGAGGAGGAGAACGAGGCTGTGGAGGAGGAGGAGGAGGAGGACGACGACGAGGAGGAAGAGGAAGAGGTGGATGGGGTGACATCGGGGAGGGCCGAGGACCAGAGAAATAGGCTCAAGGATGCTAGGGCGACAAACGTGACGTCATACCAGGGCGATGTTCGAGTGCCGAGGCCGTCAAACTTGAGATTGCCAGCGGCCGCTGGCATCTCGCACGCCCCCTCTCATGGCGGTAGTGTGGACGTTTATTTGATGTGTTGTCGGGGTTGTGTGAAGGCCGCTTGGGACCTCCTCTGGGCCGTATTGGGGGTGTCTTGGGATTGGCTGGGCCGTTGTGGGCGCATCGTGCGGTTTTCTTGAGCGGCCTGCCGTTCGCACGGCGCTTGTTTCTGGCACCTCAGGGGGAATTCTATCGGAGCGTCCGTGGGGCGTTCTCAGAATTCGGTGGTTCGTCAAGAGGGCACGTTGTGCATGCTTGTTCGAGTTTCTTAGGGAGCCTTTTTTGGAGTCTGAGAGAATATGAAGCGTACTGGAGCCTTCTGGGGCTGTTTGGTGGTTTCTTCGGGTTTCTTTTCAGCTTCGCAGTGCTTGGATTGCGGGTGAGAGTCAGCATGGGTATTTCTTGGGTCGGAGGGCTCTCGTGGGCTTCTTGAGGGCAGTGTTGAAGCTTCTCGGGGGCCTTTTGGGGGCCTCTTTGGGCCTGCTGGTTTTTTGGGGAGGGTCTCGTCGGGCCTCTTGAGGGCCTGTGAGCGGCCTCTTGGGAGCCTGTTAGGGGCTTCTTGGCACCTACATGGGGTTTCTGGAAACGTGGGGCTCAAAGTATCAGTTCATACTCCTCCTTTGGAGCCCCGCATCGGCCGTTCTTGAGGCGCTCGGAGCCATATGTGAAGCCTCTTGTGCAGTTTCGGGGCCCTCTTGGGCCGTCTCGGGGCGCTCCTGGGAGCCTCTTGGGTTGTTTGGAATATGTATTGGAGGCCCCTCGGGCCGTCTCGGAGCGTCGAGAACCCGAAAGGGCGAGAACGCCAGAATCATTTAAAGCTTTTAAGAGAATCTAAACATGTGTCTCTTGGGAGGTCTCTTGGAGGCCTCCTGAAGCGTCTTGTAAGCATCCCCGGCGGTCTTGAGGCCATCGTGGGCGTCTTGAAATGCTCTGGGGCCGTGCTTGAAGCCTCTTGGACGACGCTCCTGCGGGCTTCTCGGAACTCTGTTGGCCCGTTGCGAGCGGGCACAGCATCCAGAGGACTCGCTGTAAACACCCTGGAAGTTCACGGGTGAAACCCAGCCCGGAAGGTGGAGGGTCCCGGCTCTGACCGATTGACAATTCGGCCAGAGGTAGCAGCACAACAGGCACAGCGTCCAGAGGACTCGCTGTAAACTCCCCAGTACTCATTGGAAGAACCCAGGGCCAGCTCGGGAAACAGAGGGTCCAGGCCTTCAAAAGACGTGCAATCTTGGCTGCAGCAGCAGCATTACGGCGCCAACACCGCAGAGCGGATTTCGCTCGGAAAACAATGGGATGGGCCCAGATAGTCCTGGAGAGTTTCGTTCCCGATTTCGAAGTGCATCTCGTGCGGATTTTGTTTGAGGCCAAGAGCGAAGGCTACCCAAAAAAATCCACGTGAAATTCACGTCGTTTTTCTCCCGCCGTTTTCGGGATGCTGCATTGGCAGAGATCCACGCCAAAAAGTCCGCTGCAGCGCGTCTGCAATGGTGAGCGCAGTGAGCAGCACAGCTGTGAGAGCCTCGTGGCGCCGCTCCACGTCGTGCCTCGCGGCACGGGCGGCGGAGCTGGAAGAGCTGGAATCCGGAGGGAAGAAAAAACACACAGAGACACAGTGAATCGTCGATTCCCCCGAAAACGTGGGATAACGTGGGAAGTGGCAGCGAAGACGAGGAAGAAGAATCCGCTCAGTGGTTTCAGGAAGCCGGCACGCATCTTGTTGTTTGAGAGAGAAAAATTGAAGCGAAGACGAAAACCCTGAAAATTTTGGAATCTTGGGATTTGCGTGTATTTGTGTTTGTGTCCTTGGGCCCCGTCAATCTGGGAGAGCTGGAACGCCGACTGGCCCAGCTCCTCTGTGGGAGGTCGGGAGGGTGCAGGACCCCTCTTAGGGGCGTGCTCAACCTTCTCGGGCCGCCCGAAGGCATCCCTCGTGGACACGTGGACAATAACATCCTCCTCCTCCTCCTCCTCCTCCTCCTCCTCCTCGCCCTCCTCCTCCTCCTCCTCCTCCTCTGTGGGATGCCGGGAAGGTGCTGGGCCCTCTGTGGGGGAGTGCTCGACCCTCTCGGGCCGCACGGAGACAGCCTTTCGCCCTCGCGGACACGCAGACACGTACATACGGCCAAAACGTGCGGCTTCGTAGACACGTACGGCTCGGGGTTGGACAGACCTCCTACCTTGACACGTCGATTGAGTAATTAGCCGTTTTCGGTTCGCGAGAGGGCGTCGCGACCGTCATTTTTGCGGGTCCAGGTCCGTCGGTTTCGGTCCCAGGCCGTTTTCACTAAGGGGAGATTTACTAAAGGGAGGTTTGTCCAACGCCGAACGGCCAAAATTGGACAAGCGCGGCCCGGAACCCGAACGAATGGGCTGAACTTGAAAATCGTTTCACCAAGCACTGAACACTGAGCTCCCCTTCGCCGTGTTGCCTCACTGCCGTAGGCGGGCCCGCCTACCTGCGCGCAGTACGCCGCCCTCCCCTTGATTTGGGCCAGCCTGACTGTGCAGTGCGCGAGTCGATTCGAGTAGACACGTAGACAATATCATGCCCTCGTTGCGCCGCACTTGGCTCTTCTTCCCACCCTGGATCAGAAAATAACGAACATGCTTAGACACAGCTATCATAAGTTCACGCACACACACACACACACACACACGCGCGCGCGTGCGCGCGCGTGCGCACGCATTTTTGCCCTCCGACACAGCGATGGGTTGCAGCCACTGGGTTACGCATGGCAGCGTTACGCACGCGCAAAGTTGTCCCGCGATGCGTCGAAGAGGCCAGCCTGCGGTTTGCAAGGTAATACCAGGACGCGGTCAAGACACGTAGCTTCTGTGTGAAGTTGCGCGATAAGACACGAGCTCCACAAAGCTTCACGTAGGCGACGGCAGGGCAAAGCGAGCAAGCGAGCGTCGATGTCGGTTCGAGGAGGAGTATCTTCACGTTCTCCGCGTGCTGTTGGAGGCTCTCGTGCATCTCGGGGTTCTTGTGCATCCGAGGTCGTAGTGTGTTGGCCGGCGGAGGGGCTCGTGTTCTTGAAGGATGGTATGTTGTCCTAGGTCTGGCCGTAGTTCAGGCGCCTCTTACCCCCGCATCCTGCATGGAGCTCTAACCTGTTGTGGCCACTACTGCGCCAGGAGAAGTGCAACCTCAGCGCCCTCGCCCGCATCCTTTATCTTCATCCTCGATCTCACCCTCACCACCACCTTGCCGCTCATTCTCCTTAATTCCAATGTTATTATTGTTTCCTGTCCGTCCCCGTCAGTTTCTCATATTTCTCATCTCCTGGCCTTACACCCGCGCGGATCATGATGAATCCGTCCTTCTTCGTTTTGGCAAGGAGTTTCTTCGGCGCCATCTTGGGATATGACCCAGTGCATTACCCCCTGCTCATGCATTGGACGTTACGTGAAGCTAATGGCCCGGAGATTGCACAATATTTGCCCGAAATTTGGCTTGGTCTCTCAGGACAACAGTATCTAATCGTAGCCTTGACTACGCTCATCCATCCCCCCTCCCACACACCTCTTCGCACCATGGGCCTTTTGTGACGGCGCCCCCTCTCCCACCCACCCACTCCTGGAACGAGGTGTAGAATGAGTAAGAATGAGTAATGAGGGTGTGGGGAGGAGCAGGAAGAGGAGGAGGAGGAGGAGGAGGAGTAACGCAGCAAGCCCCGCCTCGTGTTTGCCTAACGTCAAAGAGAAGGAGGAGGAGGAAGAGGAAGGCCGCCGCCTATGTCTCGACCAGCCACCCCCCTCATCCTCCACGCCTCCGATCTTCGCCGCACCCGCCAGCCGCGATGGGAGCTGGGTGCCCGTGGCAGCCACCTGGCACGGCCGCTGATGAGCTGGAGATGAGGTCCGCCTCGCCCCATCAGAGCTCGTGAAGCGTGATGTTTCTGTCGGCGGCGAGCGAGGAGGGGAAGTGAGGAGGAGAAGGCCTTCTCAGAAGGCGGCGAGACTTCTCAGAGGCCCTCGCGCCTTCTAAGAAGCTTTTCTTGTTTTCGGGGAAGGTCTAGAAAACGTCTCAGAAGGCCGTGGGATTCCAAAGCTTGTGAGAAGGCCTGCTCCTTCTCACTTCCTCCCCCCTCGCTCGCCGCCGATGCTGTTGGCAAGGGTTGGCCGGGCCCCTGGTCCCCGACGGCTTGCGTTCCGGACGGGTTGCGATCGCCTCCTTCCCCCGCAGAGGGTGGGGCGTTCTGCGACAGAAGTGATCGACCCACGAACCTGGAAAGGAGGATTTAGACCTGCGAGGCAAGGGAGGAGGAGGAAGAGGAACATGCTCAAGATTGGGAAAGGTGAGGCGGAGGACGAGGAGGAGATCATGATCGACCAACGAACCCGGAAAGGGACTTCTGGATTTGTGCGGCATGGGAACGTTTCCAAGCATCTCGATTGGGCGACTGGCAGTGGCAATGCTGCAGATATCAATGATGATGATATTCTGCCAAGGGCTGGGTTGTGCTGCTCTACGCCGTGCCGCGCCGCGTAGTGACGTGCCAGGGACACGCCACGGAACGTGCCAATGGACGTACCAGGGGACGCGCCAGGGGACATGCCGCGTTGAATTGTGCCGTGCGCTATTGCATTGTGGGTCAAGCCGTCCTTGGCGTCAGAATCCTGACCGAACTGCTTCGGATGTTGAGCTCGAGCTGTCTGAACGCCGACGATGATGATGATGATGATGATGATGATGATGATGATGATGATGATGATGATGATGATGATGAAGATGATGATGACGATGATGATGCTGCTGCTGATGATGAGGATGAGGATGAGGATGAGGATGAGGGTGATGATGATGAAGATGATGATGATGAAGATGATGATGATGATGATCATGATGATCATGATGATGATGATGATGATGATGATGATGATGATGATGATGATGATGATGATGATGATGATGATGATGATGATGATGATGATGATGATGATGATGATGATGATGATGATGATGATGATGATGATGATGATGATGATGATGATGATGATGATGATGATGATGATGATGATGATGATGATGATGATGATGATCGGGCCAGTTGCACATCGGAGCGCTCGGGGCGCTCGGCTGGCTCGAGCGCGCAGGTCCGATGCCGCGCAGTGGCCCTCGCGCGAGGCACCGAGCCAGGCGACCACGTGTTGGAGACCTCCCCGTGCCGCCTGGGCGCGTGAGGACGTGGTGCCATCTCGGGGCAGCCATGCTGGAGATACCCCCTTAGGCGGCCTGGGCACGCGGAAACACGCGGTGCCAGCTCGGGGCAAGCATGTCAGGTATCGCCCCAGGTGGCTTGGGCACACGAAGACACGTGGTTCCAGCTGGGGACCGCCATGTTAGATACCCCCCTGGGCGGCCTGGGCACGCGGAAACACGCGGTGCCAGCTCGGGGCAAGCATGTCAGGTATCGCCCCAGGTGGCTTGGGCACACGAAGACACGTGGTTCCAGCTGGGGACCGCCATGTTAGATACCCCCCTGGGCGGCCTGGGCACGCGGAAACACGCGGTGTCAGCTCGGGCAAGCATGCTAGGTATCGCCCCAGGGCTTGGGCACACGAAGACACGTGTTCCAGCTGGGGACGCGCCATGCCCCCCTGGGCGGCCTGGGCACGCGGAAACACGCGGTGCCAGCTCGGGGCAAGCATGTCAGGTATCGCCCCAGGTCGCTTGGGCACACGAAGACACGTGGCTCCAGCTGGGGACCGCCACGCTAGATACCCCCTCTGGGCGGGCCTGGGCGGCTAGATACTGGGCGGCCTGGGCGGCCTGGGCACGCGGAGACACGCGGTGCCAGCTCGGGGCAAGCATGTCAGGTATCGCCACAGGTGGCTTGGGCGCACGAAGACACGTGGCTCCAGCTGGGGACCGCCATGTTAGATACCCCCCTGGGCGGCCTGGGCACGCGGAAACACGCGGTGCCAGCTCGGGGCAAGCATGTCAGGTATCGCCCCAGGTGGTTTGGGCACACGAAGGCACGTGGTTCCATCTGGGAACCGCCATGTTAGATACGTACCCCCCTGGGCGGCCTGGGCACGCGGAAACACGCGGTGCCAGCTCGGGGCAAGCATGTCAGGTATCGCCCCAGGTGGCTTGGGCACACGAAGACACGTGGTTCCAGCTGGGGACCGCCATGTTAGATACCCCCTCTGGGCGGCTTGGACACGCGGAAACACGCGGTGCCAGCTCGGGGCAAGCATGTCAGGTATCGCCCCAGGTGGCTTGGGCACACGAAGACACGTGGTTCCAGCTGGGGACCGCCATGTTCGATACCCCCTTGGGCGGCCGGGGCACGCGGAAACACGCGGTGCCAGTTCGGGGCAAGCATGTCAGGTATCGCCCCATGTGGCTTGGGCACACGAAGACACGTGGCTCCAGCTGGGGACCGCCATGTTAGAGACCCCCCTGGGCGGCCTGGGCACGCGGAAACACGCGGTGCCAGCTCGGGGCAAGCATGTCAGGTATCACGAAGTCACGTGGCTCCAGCTGGGGACCGCCATGTTAGATACCCCATTGGGCGGCCTGGGCACGCGGACACACGCGGTGCCAGCTCGGGGCAAGCATGTCAGGCATCGCCCCAGGTGGCTTGGGCACACGAAGACACGTGGCTCCAGCTGGGGACCGCCATGTTAGATACCCCATTGGGCGGCCTGGGCACGCGGACACACGCGGTGCCAGCTCGGGGCAAACATGTCAGGTATCGCCCCAGGTGGCTTGGGCACACGAAGACACGTGGTTCCAGCTGGGGACCGCCATGTTAGATACCCCCCTGGGCGGCCTGGGCACGCGGAAGCACGCGGTGCCAGCTCGGGGCAATCATGTCAGGTATCGCCCCAGGTGGCTTGGGCACACGAAGACACGTGGTTCCAGCTGGGGACCGCCATGCTGGAGATACCCCCCTGGGCGGCCTGGGCACGCGGAAACACGCGGTGCCAGCTCGGGGCAAGCATGCTAGGTATCGCCCCAGGTGGCTTGGGCACACGAAGACACGTGGTTCCAGCTGGGGACCGCCATGTTAGATACCCCCCTGGGCGGCCTGGGCACGCGGAAACACGCGGTGCCAGCTCGGGGCAAGCATGTCAGGTATCGCCCCAGGCGGCTTGGGCACACGAAGACACGTGGTTCCAGCTGGGGACCGCCATGTTAGATACCCCCTTCTGGGCGGCCTGGGCACGCGGAAACACGCGGTGCCAGCTCGGGGCAAGCATGTCAGGTATCGCCCCAGGTCGCTTGGGCACACGAAGACACGTGGCTCCAGCTGGGGACCGCCATGTTAGATACCCCCTCTGGGCGGCCTGGGCACGCGGAGACACGCGGTGCCAGCTCGGGGCAAGCATGTCAGGTATCGCCCCAGGTGGCTTGGGCACACGAAGACACGTGGCTCCAGATGGGGACCACCATGTTAGATACCCCCCTGGACGGCCTGGGCACGCGGAAACACGCGGTGCCAGCTCGGGGCAAGCATGTCAGGTATCGCCCCAGGTGGCTTGGGCACACGAAGACACGTGGGTCCAGCTGGGGACCGCCATGTTGGATACCCCCTGGGCGGCTGGGCACGCGGAAACACGCGGTGCCAGCTCGGGGCAAGCATGTCAGGCATCGCCCCAGGTGGCTTGGGCACACGAAGACACGTGGCTCCAGCTGGGGACCGCCATGTTAGATACCCCCCTGGTCGGCCTGGGCACGCGGAAACACGCGGTGCCAGCTCGGGGCAAGCATGTCAGGTATCGCCCCATGTGGCTTGGGCACACGAAGACACGTGGCTCCAGTTAGGGACCGCCATGTTAGATACCCCCTTGGGCGGCCTGGACACGCGGAAACACGCGGTGCCAGCTCGGGGCAAGCATGTCAGGTATCGCTCCGGGTGGCTTGGGCACGCGAAGACACGCGGCTCCAGCTGGGGGCCGCCATGCTAGATACCCCCCTGGGCGGCCTGGGCACGCGGAAACACGCGGTGCCAGCTTGGGGCAAGCATGTCAGGTTTCGCCCCGGGTGGCCTGGGCGGCCTGGGCACGCGGAAACACGCGGTGCCAGCTTGGGGCAAGCATGTCAGGCATCGCCCCAGGTGGCTTGGGCACACGAAGACACGTGGTTCCAGCTGGGGACCGCCATGTTGGAGATGCCACCCCCCCCCTTGGGCGGCCCGGCCTGGACACGCGGAAACACGCGGTGCCAGCTCGGGGCAAGCATGTCAGGTATCGCCCCAGGTGGCTTGGGCACACGAAGACACGTGGCCCCAGCTGGGGACCACCATGTTGGAGATGCCCCCCCCCTGGGCGGCCTGGGCACGCGGAAACACGCGGTGCCAGCTCGGGGCAAGCATGTCAGGTATCGCCCCAGGTGGCTTGGGCACACGAAGACACGTGGCTCCAGCCGGGGACCACCATGTTAGATACCCCTTTGGGCGGCCTGGGCACGCGGAAACACGCGGTGCCAGCTCGGGCCAAGCATGTCAGGTATCGCCCTGGGTGGCCTGGGCACACGAAGACACGTGGTTCCAGCTGGGGACCACCATGTTAGATACCCCCCCTGGGCGGCCTGGGCACGCGGAAACACGCGGTGCCAGCTCGGGGCAAGCATGTCAGGTATCGCCCCAGGTGGCTTGGGCACACGAAGACACGTGGTTCCAGCTGGGGACCACCATGTTAGATACCCCCTGGACGGCCTGGGCACGCGGAAACACGCGGTGCCAGCTCGAGGCAAACATGTCAGGTCGCCCCATGTGGCTTGGGCACACGAAGACACGTGGTTCCAGCTGGGGACCACCATGTTGGAGATGCCCTTGGGAGGCCCGGGCACGCGGAAACACGCGGTGCCAGCTCGGGGCAAGCATGTCAGGTATCGCCCCAGGTGGCTTGGGCACACGAAGACACGTGGTTCCAGCTGGGGACCACCATGTTAGATACCCCCCTGGGCGGCCTGGGCACGCGGAAACACGCGGTGCCAGCTCGGGGCAAGCATGTCAGACATCGCCCTGGGTGGTTTGGGCACACGAAGACACATGTTCCAGCTGGGGACCACCATGTTAGATACCCCCCTGGACGGCCTGGGCACGCGGAAACACGCGGTGCCAGCTCGAGGCAAGCATGTCAGGTATCGCCCCATGTGGCTTGGGCACACGAAGACACGTGGTTCCAGCTGGGGACCACCATGTTGGAGATGCCCTTGGGAGGCCCGGGCACGCGGAAACACGCGGTGCCAGCTCGGGGCAAGCATGTCAGGTATCGCCCCAGGTGGCTTGGGCACACGAAGACACGTGGTTCCAGCTGGGGACCGCCATGTTAGATACCCCCCTGGGCGGCCTGGGCACGCGGAAACACGCGGTGCCAGCTCGGGGCAAGCATGTCAGGTATCGCCCCAGGTGGCTTGGGCACATGCGAACAGGTGGTTCCAGCTGGGGACCACCATGTTAGATACCCCTTTGGGCGTCCTGGGCACGCGAAAACACGCGGTTCCAGCTCGGGGCAGCCATGTTAACTATCGCCCTGGGTGGCTTGGGCACATGAGAAAACGTTGTTCCAGCTGGGGACCACCATGTTAGATACCCCCCTGGGCGTCCTGGGCACGCGAAAACACGCGGTTCCAGCTCGGGGCAGCCATGTTAACTATCGCCCTGGGTGGCTTGGGCACATGAGAAAACGTTGTTCCAGCTGGGGACCACCATGTTAGATACCCCCCTGGGCGTCCTGGGCACGCGAAAACACGCGGTTCCAGCTCGGGGCAGCCATGTTAGACATCGCCCTGGGTGGCTTGGGCACACGAAGACACGTGGTTCCAGCTGGGGACTACCATGTTAGATATCCCACCTGGGTGGCCTGGGCACGCAAAGAAACACGTGGCTCCAGCTCGGGACCACCGTGTTCGGTGTTCCAGTTGGGAACCTGGAAAATCGCCAGCTGAAGAAACCGTGCCAGGTCATCACACCTCTGGTGTCGCTGCCTTGGTCTTGCCTGGCTCTTCTGGGCCCCCGCTTGGGAGCACCCGTGGAGGAGGAGGAGGAGGAGGAGGAGGAGGAGGAGGAGGAGGAGGAGGAGGAGGAGGAGGCGGAGGAGGACCACCACACGTGAGATGTGCCCCGTGGATGGCCCGCAGACGTAAAAACATTCGCTCCGGGCGGGCGCCGCGTGGGCCCCCTTTTTTTCGCCCCAGAGGGCAGGAGGCGCGAGAGCACGTGGGCTCTCCTCCTCCTCCTCCTCCTCCTCCTCCTCCTCCTCCTCCTCATCCTCATCCTCATCCTCCTCCTCCTCCTCCTCCTCCTCCTCCTCCTCCTCCTCCTCCTCCTCCTCCTCCTCCTCCCTTTCGCCCCAGAGCGGAGCAGGCTCACAGAAGGAAAACACGTGGGCCTTCTTCGCCCCAGAGCGGAGCAGGCACGAAAAGACGCGGGCGCCGTTCGCCCCAGAGCGCAGCGAGCGTGAACTTGCGAGAGCCCTCTTCGCCCCAGGGCGAAGCCAGCGTGAAAACATGGGGGCCCCTTCCGCCCCACGATGCCATGAGCGTGAAAGCACGCGGGTCCGCTCCAGGGAGCCCCAGGAGGCTTCCCCGGAGCCCCACGACGGAACGTGCCGAGTGATTACGTCTGCACCGATTGCCGATTCGTGGAGTCTGCCTTGCTCTTGTGCCCTCACGCACACTGGGGAGGGGGTGGGGGAGCCGCCCCCCGGGTGGCCAGGACGCGTGATGACACGTGGGTCCCTGTCGATCCAGATGTCGCTCCCAAGCGCAGCAGGCGTGAGAACGCGCGGGCCCCTGTCGCCCCAGAGCGGAGCCAGAGCGCAGCAAGCGCGAGAGCACGTGGTCCCCTCTCGCCCCAGAGCGCAGCAAGCGTGAACGCACGTGGGCCCCTCCCGTCCCAAAGCGGAGCAAGCGTGAAGGAGTGTTGTCACGCTTACTCCGCCCTGAGGCGACAGGGGCGTGCTGTCATGATTGCTCTGCCCTGAGGCGAATGGGACCCATGTGGTTTCACGCGTGCCGCGCCCCGAGGCGAAAAGGACCCACGTGTTTTCACGCGTGTTCCGCGCTGAAGCGAAACGAACTGGGGCGAAAGGGACGGCCTCTCCACTTCTCCAAAACGAGCGTTTCCCTCGAGACATCCTCAACATTCCTGCGCGCAGGACGCACCACCTTCAGCGCGGACGCAAAAAGTCAACATTTCCACATTAGCTGTAAAAGTTCATGGTATCCAGGCCTGCGGGAAACACTCCGCGCCCTCGCTCTTACAAGGGAAAGCGAATGTCAGTGGACCTCATTTACTTACCGCGCATCCGAAAAGGGGGGCACACTTTTCTCGAGCGGACACCCGCGAAACGCATTCGTTCTGCTGTACCAAAATGGAGCTTTACCTGGCCATTCATCGCAAATGTATCCGTCGGCACACCCCCAACATGGCAATGGGGACAGACTACCATCCCAAAAGAGAATCCTGGGCTCGATCCCTTTCAGGAGAAAAATGTTAGGGCAATCGTCGGAATCGCACCAGGACTACATGAGACATTGTCTCCCTGCTACAACCCCCCCCTGACGTGGACTGCCCACCTAACGTCACCTGGATCTCGGTGTCACCGAGCCCGGCCCGCGCGGAATGGGCGTGACACTTGCATTCTGGCGACACGCTTGTCTCGGCGCCAGCGACATTCTTCATTGAGCATGCCGTTCTCGCTTGTGCGTGGGCCGCATGTGTGATTGACAATGTTGCTGTCGCCTAGGCGCCGGCGACATTCTTCATTGAGCATGCCGTTCTCGCCTGTGCGTGGGCCTCATCTCTGATTGACCATGTTGCTGACGCCGAGGCGCTGGCGGCATCCTTCATTGAGCGTGTCGTTCTCGCCTGCGCGTGGGCCGCATGTGTGATTGACCATGTTGCTGACGCCGAGGCGCTGGCGATATCCTTCATTGAGCATGTCGTTCTCGCCTTGGCGCCGGCCACATCTAATTAAGAATAGTGTCGTTGTCTAGGCGCCAGCGAAATCCTTCCTTAAGCATGTCGTTTTCGCTGTGGCGCCAGCCACGTCTCTAATTGACAATGCGCTGGCGACATTCTTCATTCAGCGTGTCGTTATCGCCTGTGCGTGGAGCACATGTGTGATTGACAATTTTGCTCTCGCCTAGGCGCTGGCGATATCTTGCATTGAGCGTGTCGGTCTTGCCCTGGCGCCAGCCATATCTCTGATTGAAAAAACTGTTGGTGCCCAGATGCTGGCGACATCCTTCTTTGAGCACGTCGTTCTCACCTTGACGCTAGCCACATCTCTGATTGAACATGATCGATCCACGAACCCAGAAAGGAATGTAGAAATGTGAGGCATGGCAACGTTTTCAAGACACTTGATTGGGCAACGGGCAATTGCAATGCTGAGTGTATCGATCTTGATGTACCGTGCCAAGGGGTGTGCTGTGCTGCGCCTTTCTGAATTGCGATGTGCCATGCCGCGATTATGCTGTATAGCGATGTGGATCAAGTCCCCTTTGTTTCCGAGTCCTGACCGAACCGATCTGGATCTTAAGCTCGAGCTGCCTGAGCACATAGTAGCTGCCCCAGAGCTAGTTGAAGTGGAAACGTGCGGAACGTTCAATCGACTCGACCTCAAAATCCGAGTCAGCTCCGAAAAGGAAGGACCCGACACGGGGCACAGGCTCACGGACGCGCCACAGGATGTGCCAGGGGCGCAATAGGGGATGCGCCAGGGGGCGTGCCAGGGGACGTATCAGGGAACGTGCCCTGGACGTGTCAGGGTCCCGCCACGGGACGTGCCAAGGCGCGTGCCATGGGGCGGCCAGAGGACGTCATGCCAAGAGACGTTGCAGGGGGCGCGCCAGGGAACGGGCAGGGGAAACGCTTGGGCACGAGCCAGGAAACGCGACAGAGGACGAGCCAGGGAACGTGCCACGCCGAGTGGCGTGCTAGCGGACGTGCCAGGGCACGTCACGGCAGAACATCGCAAGTGACACACCAGGGACGCGCCAGCGCGCCAGGGGACGCCTCATGGACGGGCGGGGTTGGATGGCGATGCATTCTATTGCGACGAGCGTCTCGCTCGAGACATCCTCAACAAATCGTTATGTCAGACATCCGCCTGAGCAACCTGGACGCGGCAAACCAAGCGTCTCGCTCGAGACATTCTCAACACGTCCTCATGTCAGACATTCGCCTGGGCGACCTGGGCACGGCGAAAGCAAGCGTCTCGTTCGAGGCGCAGACGCCCGTCACCACCTCCTCATGCTGGACATCCGCCTGGGAGACCTGGATCCGTGAAAACAAGCGTCTTGTTCGAGACATCCCCAGCAAATCTTCATGTTAGACATCCGCCTGGGCGACCTGGAAAGGTGAGAACAGGCGTCTCGCTCGAGACATCCTCAACACGTCCTCATGTTAGGCATCCGCGTGGGCGACCTGGACGCGGTAAACAAAGCGTCTCGCTCGAGAGATCCTCCACATCTTGATGTCAGACATCCGCCTGGGCGACTTGGACACGTTAAACCAAGCGTCTCGCTCGAGACGTATAGCGATGTGGATAGAGTCCCCTTTGTTTCCGAGTCCTGACCGAGCCGATCTGGATCTTAAGCTCGAGCTACCTGAGCACATAGTAGCTGCCCCAGAGCTAGTTGAAGTGGAAACGTGCGGAACGTTCAATCGACTCGACCTCAAAATCCGACTCAGCTCCGAAAAGGAACGACCCGACACGGGGCACAGGCTCACGGACGCGCCACCGGATGTGCCAGGGGCGCAATAGGGGATGCGCCAGGGGGCGTGCCAGGGGACGTATCAGGGAACATGCCCTGGACGTGTCAGGGTCCCGCCACGGGACGTGCCAAGGCGCGTGCCATGGGGCGGCCAGAGGACGTCATGCCAAGAGACGTTGCAGGGGGCGCGCCAGGGAACGGGCAGGGGAAACGCTTGGGCACGAGCCAGGAAACGCGACAGAGGACGAGCCAGGGAACGTGCCACGCCGAGTGGCGTGCTAGCGGACGTGCCAGGGCACGTCACGGCAGAACATCGCAAGTGACACACCAGGGACGCGCCAGCGCGCCAGGGGACGCCTCACGGACGGGCGGGGTTGGATGGCGATGCATTCTATTGCGACGAGCGTCTCGCTCGAGACATCCTCAACAAATCGTCATGTCAGACATCCGCCTGAGCAACCTGGACGCGGCAAACCAAGCGTCTCGCTCGAGACATTCTCAACACGTCCTCATGTCAGACATCCGCCTGGGCGACCTGGGCAAGTGAAAACAAGCGTTTCGCTAGAGACGTTCTCAACACATCCTCATGCTAGACATCCGCCCAGGCGACCTGGACACGTTAAACCAAGCGTCTCGTTCGAGACATCCGCAACAAATGCTCATGCTAGACATTTGCCTAGGCGACCTGGACGCGTGAAAGCAAGCGTCTTGCTCGAGACATCCCCAACAAATCCTCATGCTAGACATCTGCCTGGGCAACCTGCACGCGTGAAGCCAAGCGTTTCGCTCGAGACATCCTCAAGACCTGGGCACGTGAAAACAAGCATGTTACTTGAGGCATCCTTTGAATTCTGGTCCCCAGGACAGGAACAATCCGTAACACAAAACAAGCGTTTCACTCGAGACATCGGCATCAAACGTAAATGTTTACTTCACCATGTATTTGATCGATCAGAGTTTCAAAAACCAGTGTTTCGCTCGAGAGATTTTCGTTTAATTCGCCGGCCCTACGCGACCTCGTCATACATCGCAGACTATATTCGCCCGCGGGTAACAAACTAAAAGAGAACCCTGGGTCCGAGCCCTTTCTGGGAAACATGAGTTTTCGCCTAGGCGCTGGCCGCGCGCATGATTGCGATTGCTGTTCTCGCCTCAGCGCGGGCCGCGGTCTCGATTCGGATTGCTGCTCTCGCCTGGTGCTGGTCGAAAACACGATAGCGAATGCTGCAATCACCTCTGCCGCTTCGGCGCCTGCCGGCCGCACCCTTGATTGGGAATGCCGTTCCCACCTTGATTACAGATTGTATCATCGCTGGGGCGCCCGCCACATCATGATTGCGGACACCGGTCTCGCCACAGGGGAAGACGCAGCCTGACAAGCCTGTGTGCTGCGAAAGCTTCCTGATCGCAGCCCCATCCTCGGCCAGTGTGGCGCCAAGGTGCCGCTTGCATGGTGCTGTTGCTTTCATGTCGTGCTGGTCACAGTGGCACTGTTTCCAGTGATGCGCTCCTCACGATGGTACTGCTCGTTGCGCTTCTTCTGGTGCGCATAGTGATGCTGTTTCTCGTCGGGCTTGTCGAAGTGGTGCTGCTGGTTGCGCTGGTAGTACTCGTTGTGATGCGGCGCTCTTTCACGCTGATCAAACTGGTGCCGCTGGAGGCCGAGGTGCTACTGCTTCGCGTAGTGCTGCTGGCTCTGGCGATGCTCGTCACACTGGTACTGCTCGTTGCGCTTGTACTGGTGCGCGTAGTGTTGCTGTGTCCCGTCGTTCTTGGTGGTGACATTGATAGTTCTGCGCGGGGTGCTGATGCTTCCCGTCGTGCTGGTCACACTGGTGCTACTTGTGGCGTTCGCGCTGCTGCGCTTGGTGCTGTGCTGCTGCGAGTGGCGGTGATGTTATCTGTCGTGCTGGTCACAGTGGACGTGCTTGTTTCGCTCGCGCTGCTTTCGTACCGCGCCAAGGGTTATGCTGTGCTGCGCCGTGCTGAATTGCGATGCGCCATGCCGTGATTGTGCTGCATAGCGCGGTGTGGGTCGAGTCTTCCTTTGCATCCGAGTCCTGACCGAACCGATCTGGATCGTAAGCTCGAGCTGTCTGCGCACATGGTAGCTGCCCCAGAGCTAGTTGAAGTGGAAACGTGCGGGACGTTCAATCGACTCGACCTCACAATCCGACTCAGCTCCGAAAAGGAACGACATGACACGGGGCACAGGCTCACGGACGCGCCACCGGATGTGCCAGGGGCGCAATAGGGGATGCGCCAGGGGGCGTGTCAGGGGACGTATCAGGGGACGTGCCCTGGACGTGTCAGGGACCTGCCACGGGACGTGCCAAGGCGCGTGCCATGGGGCGGCCAGGGGACGCCATGCCAAAGGACGTTGCAAGGGGCGCGCCACGGAACGGGCAGGGGAAACGCCTGGGGACGAGCCAGGAAACGCGACAGAGGACGAGCCAGGGAACGTGCCACGCCGAGTGGCGTGCTAGGGGACGTGCCAGGACACGTCACGCCAGAACCTCACAAGGGACGCGCCATGGGACGCGCAAACGCGCCAGGGGACGCCCCACGGACGGGCGGGGTTGGACTGCGATGCACTCTAGCGTTTCGCTTGAGACATCCTGCCCAAATCCTCATGTTAGACGTCCGCCTGGGCGACCTGGGCACGTGAAGACAAGCTTCTCGCTCGAGACATCCTCAACACATCCTCGTTTTAGACATCCGCCTGGGCGATCTGGACACGGTGAAACCAAGCGTCTCGATCGAGACGTTCTCAACACCTCGTTATGCTAGACATTTGCCTGGGCAACCTGGACGCGTGAAAGCAAGCGTCTCGCTCGAGACATCTTGCCCAAATCCTCATGTTGGACGTCCTCCTGGACGACCTGGACACGTGAAAACAATCGTTTCGCTAAACACATCCTCAACACATCCTCATGCTAGACATCCGCCTGGGCGACCTGGACACATGAAAACAAGCGATTCGCTCGAGATATCCTCAACATGTATTCATGCTAGACATCCGCTTGGGCGACCTGGGCAGTGAAAACTAGCGTTTCGCTCGAGGCCTTCTCAACGTCCTCATGCTAGACATCCGCCTGGGCGACGTGGACACATGAAAGCAAGCGTCTCGCTCGAGACATCCTCAACACACCTTCATGTTAGACATTCGCCTGGGCGACCTGGGCAAGTGAAAACAAGCGTTTCGCTCGAGACGTTCTCAACGCATCCTCATGCTAGACATTTGCCTGGGCGACCTGGACACGTGAAAACAAGCGTCTTGCTCGAGACATGCTCAACAAGTCCTCATGCCAGTCATCTTCCTGGGCGACCTGGACGCGTGAAAACAAGCCTCGCTCGAGACATCATCAACAAGTCTTCATGCTAGACATCTTCCTGGGCAACCTGGACGCGTGAATCCAAGCGTCTCACTCGAGACATCCTCAAGACCTGGGCACGTGAAAAGAAGCATTTCACCTGAGACATCTTTTGAAATCTGGTTCCCAGAAGAGGAACAACCTATAACACAAAACAAGCGTTTCGCTCGCGGCATCCTCGACAAATTCTGCAAAACTAGCGTTTCGCTCGAGACATCCGCAACAAACGAAAATGTGTACTTCACCAAGTGTTTAATCCATCGGAATTCCAAAAGCCAGCGTTTTGCTCAGGACATTATCAACGTTGTTTCATTCGCCGGCCTTACGCGACCTCGTGATGTGTCGCAGAATAAGTTCGCCGGCCCTGCGCAAGTGGAGGCCGGGAGGTTCGCAAACCAAAGGAGAAGCCTGGGCCTGCCGCTTCTGGGCAAAATATGCTCCGCATCCGCGGGGCCGGCGCCCAGGGGCCCCCATTCCCGCGAGGCCGCGGATCTTTGTTGCGTTTCGCCCACGACTTCTTCGGGGGCGATTGGAGAGTGCGGGCAAGTGCACGGGGGGCAGGCGGCGGGAGGGACCCCCGTCCCTCTGCGGTTCCTTGTCCGTGATGCTCCTCCACCTTGGACGGTGGGAAGGGAAGAGTGGCGCTGCATGGTCTCCCCAAGGTCCTGCGATGATTCCCAGGCCTGAAAAGGCTGTCACCAACGAGGGAAGAGCCGTCGAACCGGGCGGCCTCCAGATTCGCATGGGGGGGGGGGGGGATGGGGATGCAATTGTGAAAGAGCACTTGACTCCGCGTGGGGGGGTGGTTCGGCCAGGCCCACCTGGAAGCCAAGTGAGGGCATTATCTCAAACTTCGTCCCGCCTGTTTCAGTGGACGCTCATGGGGCTGACTGGGAGCTCGGGTTAAAGTGCTGTCTTCTGTGTGACGCACGGCGGCACAAGAGGTATCCAGCGGCATCCAGCCCATCCCGCCTCCGTGCCTGGATCGTGGCTCAGGGCACAGCGAGGAGGAGGAGGAGGGGGGGAGGAGGAGGGGGAGGAGGGCGAGGGGGCGGAGGGGGCGAGGAGGGGGGGGGGGGGCCGGGAGGAGGAGGGGGGAGGAGGAGTCTCCGAGTCTCCGCCCCAGCCGCGGTGGTCGTCGTCGGCGGAAAGCGGCTCCACGGCGGGCGCGGGCCGCCTCTCCGCTCCGACCGCCCCCGCTCCCCACGCGTCTGGCGGAGGCGCAGGGCGCCGTGGCGGGGGGAGCGGGCGCGGGCCGCCGCCGCTCCGAGGGCCACGTCCCTGGGGGCCGCCCTCTCTCCCTGCGCCTCCGACGGAGGCGCCGGGAGCCGTGCTGAAGGCCTCGTTACCCGTTGCAGTCGGGCTCCTATCGAAAATTGATACACAAGGATTCCGATTGAGAGCCGTTACAAGAGGATTCCGATCGGAAGCCTCTGCAGTAGGATTCCTATTGAGTGCCGTGTCCACGCTCCACCTCCGAGATCCTCAGCACCCCGCAGGCTGACCCCCGCGTGCCCCGCGTCACGGGCATATCTGCTGCGGCATGCCTTCCAAATAGAAGGTGGCGGCGCTCGTGCTGGTTGGGTGTCCGTCGTGCTGCTGCTCGGCCCGCGCCCTCGGGGCCTCCGCCGCGGGCTGCCGCTCCCGCTGGGCCAGGCGCGCGCGCAGCCGCAGGAAGCGCCGCGCGTCGGCCGTGGCCTGCGCCCGTCGGCTCGCTTGCAGCTGGCCCTCTACCTCCTCGCAGAAGGCTTCGCGCGCGCGCGGGTGCGCTCCTCCTGGGGCTCGACACATCTGCGCCGCAGCCGCGCCAGCTCTCCAGTGCTCGCCGCCGCGGTCTCGGCCAGGGCCTTCCCGCTCGGCCGGGCGGTGCTGTCGAAAGCTGGGCGAGGGTTGCTAAAACCGTGGCTGCTGAAACGGCCCTCCCGGAAGGGAAAAACAGCTTCCCGGAAGGAGGCGCGGCACGCGAAACGGTCAACGGGGCTTCTTCCCGGAAGGCCGAAGACGATTTCCCGGAGGTCGATTTCGGCAGCCACGGCTTTAGCAGCCCTTGCCCGGCTTCCGGTGTTGGCTCGCAGCTTCTGGGGCTCCGCTTTGGACGCCCGACATGGGTACCGAAAAATGGGTACGATGCCCAACAACAAATGTTGTCCCAAACCAACAGCGGCCGCTGTTGGGCAGGCGGCCTTCTGTTTCAAATGTACACAGGCCGCGGCGGCGCGGACAGCGAGTCCTGTTCAAAATGAACAGGAACTGCTGTTGAGCATGGTACCCATTCTTTCCGTGCCCATCTCGTTCGTGCAGATCCGCCCGCACCGCCGCGGCCAGCTCCAGCTCTCGGTGGCCTCCGCCGGCGCCGCGCTGCAGCCAGCTCCTGCGCCCTCCGCCGCGGGGGGTGGGCGCTCGGCCTCCGCCTGGCGCCCCCGCCGCGGCCTGCCGCGCTGCCTGCGCCTCCGGGAGGCGATGTGATCCCCGCCCCGCCCCTGGAATTTGCACGACCTCCTCCTCCTCCTCTTCCTCCTCCTCCGCCTCTTCCTCCTCCTCCTCCTTGTCCTCCTCCTCCTCCTCCTCCTCCTCCTCGAGGCCGGGGGATTGTGGAGTCCTTGTGGGTTTCAGACGATGTTTTACGATCTTTCACGTTGCTCCTCATCATTATTCTGATATTTCCTCTCTCGCTTTCCTCTCTCTCTCTCTCAATCTCTCCCACTCCTATTCCCATTCCATTCCCATTCCCAATGCCATTACCATTACCATTCCCATCCCCATTCCCATTCACATTACCATTACCATTACCATTACCTTTATATTCACCTTTACCATTACCATTACCATTACCATGGCCATCATTGCCATTCCCATTGCCATTGCCATTACCAGTGCCGTTGCCATTGCCATTGTATTGCCATTGCCAGTCGCCACCCATTCCCATTACCATGCCACTACCATTTAGCATTACCAACACCATTGCCATTACCATTGCCATTACCATCACCATTACCATTACCATTACCATTACCATTACCATTACCATTACCATTACCATTACCGCTGCCATCACCATTACAATTCCCATTCCCATCACCATTGCCATTACCATTACAGTTACCAGTACCATTTCCATTAATATTACCATTCCCATTAACATTTCCACTACAACTAGCATTCCAATTACCACTACGATTCCCATTCCCATTCCCATCCCCATTACCATTACCATGACCATGACCATGACCATGACCATGACCATTACCATTACCATTGCCATGGTCATTGCTATTGCCATTGCCATTTCCGTTGCCATTCCCATTGCCATTACCATTACCATTACCATTACCATTGCCATCGCCGTTGCAATTGCCATTGCCAGTCCTAGTCGCTACCCCGTTACCATCGCCATAACCATAACCATTACCGTTACCGTCACCATTACCATTCCCAGTACCATTATCATTACCACTGTCATTGCCATTACCATTACCAGTGCCATTGCCATTACCATTCGCCACTACCATTACCATTGCCATTCGCCACTACCATTACTATTACCATTACCATTGCCATTACCATTGCCCTTCGCCACTTCCATTACCATTGCCAGTACCATTACCATTCCGATTCACATTCCCATTCCCAATACCATTTCCATTACCATTACAATTGGCATTACCATTACCATTACCATTACCTCTACCTCTACCTTTACCCTTACCCTTACCATTCCCATTTCCGTTACCACTACCACTGCCATTTCCATTCCTGTTCCAATTCCCATTCCCATTCACATTCCCATTCCCGTTCCCATTCCCATTCACATTACCATTGCCATGGCCATGGCCATTACCATTGCCATTGTCATTCTCATTGCCATTGCCATTGCCATTACCATCACCGTTGCCATTGTCATTGTCATTGCCATTGCCAGTCGCTACCCCGTTACCACTATCATTACCGTTACCATTACCAGTACCATTACCATTACTTCTGTCATTACCATTACCATTCGCATTGCCATTGCCATTAGCCACTACCATTACCCTTGCCAGTACCATTTCCATTGCCATTCCCATTCCCATGACCATTACCATTACAATTACCACCATACTTTCCATTACTATTACCATTACCTGTACCTCTACTTTTACCTTTTACCCTTACCCTTATCAGTCCCATTTCCGTTACCACTACCATTACCAGTTCCATTCCCGTTCCCATTCCCAGTCCCATTCACATTCCCATTCCCGTTCCCATTCCCATTCCCACTACCATTGCCATTACCATTACACTTACCATTGCCGTTGCCATGGCCATTATCATTGTCATTGCCAGTGCCATTGCCAATCCCATTGCCATTACCATTACCGTTGCCATTGTCATTGCCATTGCCAATTGCTACCCCGTTACCATTACCATTACTGTTACCATTACCAGTACCAGTACCATTACCATTACCTCTGTCATTACCATTACCATTGCCATTGCCATTGCCATTCGCCACTACCATTACCATTGCCAGTACCATTTCCATTCCCATTCCCATTAACATTACCATTACCATTACCACTACCATTACCGCTGCCATTACCATTGGAATTCCCATTCTCATTCCCATTCCCAATACCAGTGCCATTTCCGTTACCATTACCATTACCATTGCCATTACCATTACCACTACCACTATCATTTCCATGCCCGTTCCCGTTCCCAGTCCCAGTCCCATTCCCATTATCATTACCATTACCATTACCACTGCCATTGCCATTACAATTGCCTTTACCTCTACCTTTACCTTTACCCTTACCGTTACCATTGCCATGGCCATTGCCATTGCCATTGTCATTGCCATTCCCATTGCCATTGCCATTACCATTACCAGTGCCGTTGCCATTGCCATTGTCATTGCCTCGCTACCCCGTTACCACTATCATTACCGTAACCATTACCAGTACCATTACCATTACCACTGTCATTACCATTACGATTGCCATTGCCATTGCCATTACCATTCGAGGATTTCAGTAGGAATCACTCAGTGGAGGGTTTCAGTAGGAATCCACATGTGGGGGAATTCAGTAGGAATCATTCAGTGGAGGGTTTCGATAGGAACCCTTCTGTCGAGCATTTCACTGTGAATCCTTCTTATGGGGGCGTTCAGTAGGAATCCTTCTAAGGGGAAGGGCAGATGTGGCCACGTCGCATTCCTTTTTGTTTTCCTCCTGGCGCCCCCCCCCCAGAAAAAATGACATGTTTTTTTTTCCCTGGGGGGGGACGCCAGGAGAAAAAAACAAACAAAAAAAAGGCAGAGAGGTAGGAGGAGGGGGAGAGGGAGGAGGAGGAGGAGGAGGAGGAGGAGGAGGCGGAGGAGGAGGAGGAGGAGGAGGAGGAGGAGGACGACACAGAGCAGAGTTTACACAGAAACAGTCGCGAACTCAGCGCGAAAGCCTCGCGCGCGCGCTTTGGAACCACAGGGACTCCACAATCCCCTGTTCTCTCCTCCTCCTCCTCCTCCTTCTCCGCCTCCTCCTCCTCCCCTCCTCCTCCTCCCTCTCCTCATCCTCCTCCTCCTCCGCCTCCTCCTCCTCCTTGTCCTCCTCCTCGTCCGCCTCCTCCTCGTCCGCCTCCTCCTCCTCCGCCTCCTCCTCCTCCGCCTCCTCCTCCTCCTCCTCCTCCTCCTCCTCCTCCGCCTCCCTCCTCCTCTCCCTGGGCGCGTGCCGCCCCTCGGCGGCCACGCGCAGAGGTCGGGGCTCAAGAGACGGGGGTTATTGCAAACGGTCCGCACGAACGAAATGGAAACGGAAAGAATAGGTACAATGCCCAACAGCAGTTCTTGTTCGTTTTGAACAGGACTCGCTGTCCGCGCCGCCGCGGCCCGTGTCCATGCGAGGCAGAAGGCCGCCTGCCCAAGAGCGGCCGCGGTTGGTTTCGGACAACGTCTGTTGTTGGGCACAGTACCCATTCCTTCCGTGCCCACCTCGGGCGTCCAAATCAGGCCAGCTCCAGCTCCTGGGGTCTCCGCTCCACAGCCGCGGCCAGCTCCAGCTCCTGGGGCCTCCGCCGGCGCCGCCGCAGCCAGCTCCTGCGCCCTCGCGTGGGGTGGGCTCGGCCTCCGCCTGGCGCCCCGCCGCGGCCTGCCACGCTGCCTGCGCCTCAGGAGGAGACGTGATCCCCGCCCCGTCCCTGGAAAGCCCCCAGCGCTCCTGAGGAGGTGGCCGGGAGTGCTGCGGTGCCCTGGGAGGCGGGCGCTCCTGCGGCGCCTGCTCGGGGGGCCCGGCCCCTCGAGGACCCACTCGGGAGCTCCGGGGGCCCTCTTTTGCGATCCTCCCCGCTGGGCCTCTCGGGCACTGCCAGCTGGTCCCACGTGCGCGGAGCTCGTCTTCGCCGCCGAGGCAGGGAGAGGTGCACGAGTCTCAGGAGCAGCGGCGCGCCGAGGGGGGAAGCGAGAGGGGCCGCGCCCTCTCGGAAGGCGGCGGGGCTGAGCAGAGGCCCCTCGAGCCTTCTGGGAAGCCCTATCTGTGGCCTCGGAGGAGGCTCGGGAAGCCAGTCCGAAGACCAGAGGCCCTCCCAGACCCCCGAGGTCGTGTTTTTTTCACAACGTCGACCTCCCTGGAGGTCTGGACCCTGTCCGGGGCCGATGTTTCATCTCTCGAGGCCCGGCGAGGGCCCCAAGAGGCCGAAGACGGCGACGTGATCGACCCACGAACCCGGAAAGGGATATAGAAATGTGAGGCATAGCAACGTTTTCAAGACACCTGATTGGGCGATGGGCAGTTACAATGCTGAAAGTATCGATATTGGTGTACCGTCCCCAGGGCTGTGCTGTGTTGTGCTATGCCGGGCTGAACTGCGATGTGCCATGCCGCGATTGTGCTCTATAGCGTTGTCGATCGAGTCCCCCATGGCATTCGAGTCCTGACCGAACTGATTTGGATCTTAAGCTCGAGCTGCCTGAGCACATGGTAGCCGCCCCAGAGCTAGTTGAAGCGGAAACGTGGAGGACGTTCAATCAACTCGACCTCAAAATCCGTCTCAGCTCCGAAAAGGAACGACACGACACGGGGCACAGGCCATCAGGGGGCGTGCCCTGGACGTGTCAGGGAACTGCCACGAGGCGTGCCAGGGCGGGTGCCATGGGGCGGCCAGAGGACGTCATGCCAAGGGACGTTGCAAGGGTCGCGCCAGGGAACGGGCAGGGGAAACGCGACAGAGGACGAGCCAGGGAACGTGCCACGCCGAGTGGCGTGCTAGGGGACGTGCTAGGGCACGTCATGCCTGAACGTCGCAAGGGACGTGCCTGGGGGGGGGCGCGCCAGGGCGCCAGGGGACGCCCAACGGACGGGCGGGGTTCGGTTGGACTGCGACGCACTCTATTGCGACAAGCGTTTGGCTCGAGACATCCTCAACAAGTCCTCTTGCTAGACATCCGTCTGGGCGACCTGGACACGTGAAACCAAGCGTCTCGCTCGAGACGTTCTCAACACATCCTCATGCTAGACATCGACACGCGAAAACGAGCAGTTCGCTCGAGACGTTATCAGACCATCTTCATGATAGACATCCGCCTTGGCGACCTGGGCACGTGAAAACAAGCGTCTCGCTCAACACATCCTCATGCTAAACATCCGCCTGGGCGACCTGGGCACGTGAAAGCACGCGTCTCGCTCGAGGCATCCTCAACACACATTCATATTAGACATCCGCCTGAGCGACCTGGGCACGTGAAAAAAGCGTCTCGCTCGAGACCTTCTCAACACATCCTCAGGCTAGACATCCGCCTGGGCGACCTGTACACGTGAAAACAAGCGTCTCGTTCGAGGATTCCTCAACACATCTTCATGTCAGACATCCGCCTGGGCGACCTGGACACGTGAAAACAAGCGTCTCGTTCGAGACGTCCTCAACAAATCTTCATGTCGGGCATCCGCCTGGGCGACCTGGGCACGTTAAAATAAGCGTTTGGCTCAACACATCTTCAACACATCCTCATGCTAGACATCCGCCCGTGCGACCTGGACACGGGAAAAACAAGCGTCTCGAGAGAGAGACATGTTCAACAAGTCCGTATGCCAGACATCTCCCTGGGCGACCTGGACGCGTGAAAGCAAGCGTCTCGCTCGAGACATCCTCAACACATCCTGATGCTAGACATCTGCCTGGGCAAGCTGCAGGCTTGAAGCCAAGCGTCCCGCTCGAGACATCCTCAAGACCTGGGCACGTGAAAACATGCATTCCACCTCAGACATCCTCTGAATTCTGGTCCCCAGGAGAGGAACGATCCATAGCACAAAACACCAGCGTTTCGCTCGAGACATCTTCAACAAATTATGCAAACATTCAAACAACAACAACAACAACAACAACAATCACTTTACCCGAACGCTCAGTGTTCTCACCAGTGCCAGGGTTTTCATGCGACGCCAGCCAATACCCCCACTTTGTGGGGGGGCAGTGCAAGCTCTACCAAATATCCACACGACTCTTCGCCACCACCCACACCCAGCTTCCCGCCCTATGACGTTCGGACACTTCACTTCGTGGCCTGCGGACGACCGTGGCTACTACACTGGCGTGGAGTACACACCCACAGAAGTTGTTAGGACAGCGCGCGCGGGTAGAAATTTTGAAAAGTCGTGCAGGTGTTTTTCGAGGACCTACGGTGCGATTCGTGTGATTTTATGATGCGCGGTGCTAAAATTCTTAAGAAGCCCAATGGTTTTTGGAGATTTCGGCGTGCGCGCGCGAAGAAAAAACGAATGTGTCCCGCATGGTATTATTTGACAGGGATGATGGCCCTGGCAGGTGCGCAACCGTTGTCGCAGAAGTTCGAAAAAGTTGCTCGCAAAAGCCCGTTTGACAGAAATGTTTAAAAAGTGTTGGTTTTCCTACGAATCCGCAAGAGCGCGCGGGATGAGATTTTGACAATTTTTTTTTAAAAAACCATTGGGTTTTTGATGTTTTTATGTTGAAATCGTTCCGAACCTAAGGTTTTGGAAGGATTTCGTCTTGCGCGCGCGAATGTCCACTTTACCTTATTTTTTGCAAGGGATTCTTGAAATTTGATTACATTTGAACAAGAAATTTCATTTTATAGTGTTTTTTGCAAGGGAAAACGGGGGGGAACAAAACAACCGGATCCGGTACTAATCCACTTTTCTGAAGCTTTCGCGAAAAAATGATGAAAATGTAGCTGCGGCCTAGGTTTTGGAGGGGGGTCGTGCACCAGGGGTCCCAACAATAATTATTCTTTAGAAGTAATAATGTTCAACAACAATCACTTTACCCGAACGCTCAGTGTTCTCACCAGTGCCAGGGTTTTCATGCGACGCCAGCCAATACCCCCACTTTGTGGGGGGGCAGTGCAAGCTCTACCAAATATCCACACGACTCTTCGCCACCACCCACACCCAGCTTCCCGCCCTATGACGTTCGGACACTTCACTTCGTGGCCTGCGGACGACCGTGGCTACTACACTGGCGTGGAGTACACACCCACAGAAGTTGTTCGTGTGATTTTATGATGCGCGGTGCTAAAATTCTTAAGAAGCCCAATGGTTTTTGGAGATTTCGGCGTGCGCGCGCGAAGAAAAAACGAATGTGTCCCGCATGGTATTATTTGACAGGGATGATGGCCCTGGCAGGTGCGCAACCGTTGTCGCAGAAGTTCGAAAAAGTTGCTCGCAAAAGCCCGTTTGACAGAAATGTTTAAAAAGTGTTGGGTTTCCTACGAATCCGCAAGAGCGCGCGGGATGAGATTTTGACATTTTTTTGTTGAAAAACCATTGGTTTTTTGATGTTTTTATGTTAAAATCGCTGCGAACACTAAGGTTTTGGAAGGATTTCGTCTTGCGCGCGCGAATGTCCACTTTACCTTATTTTTTGCAAGGGATTCTTGAAATTTGATTATATTAGAACAAGAAATGTCATTTTATAGTGTTTTTTGCAAGGGAAAACGGATTACAACAAAACAACCGGATCTGGACCCCATCCACTTTTCTGAAGCTTTCGCGAAAAAATGATGAAAATGTAGCTGCGGCCTAGGCGCGGCGGGGGGGCCGTGCACCAGGGGTCCCAACAATAATTATTCTTTAGAATTAATAATGTTCAACAACAGCAACAACAGCAACAACAACAGCAACAGCAACAGCAACAGCAACAGCAACAGCAACTGCAACAACCACAACCACAATCACAATCACAATCGCAACCACAACAACAACAAGTTTCGCGTGTCGCTAGGGACATCCTCGAAGTTCAATGCCGCCGGCCCTACGCGACCTCATTATTGTTCGCAGAATAATTTCTCCGGCCCTACTCAAGTCGAGGCCGGGTTGGAAACCCCTACAAGAGAACCCGGAACAAAAACATCCCGTCCTAAATGTTTGACAACGCGAGGAGGTCTGGGTTCTGAGATTTCCGAGAAGGCCCGCCCCCATTTGTGCCAGCAGAGGGCCATTCTCACACGCATG
Organism: Prorocentrum cordatum; assembly: GCA_963575745.1. Classification (NCBI taxonomy): domain Eukaryota; class Dinophyceae; order Prorocentrales; family Prorocentraceae; genus Prorocentrum; species Prorocentrum cordatum. Next base: position 216,818 of record CAUYUJ010006136.1, read on the forward strand.
CATTGGTACCCCATGGGTTTCAGTCGGGCATGTCCCTCTACAGGGGGAGTATTCAAAAATAGTTAGAAGGTAGTCCGGAGACGAATGTTCGACAATCTCCGGCTATTTCGGAACAGTTGCTTACTATGTTTTACTTGTCCCCCACCATCCGCCTGTAGGAGGACATGCCCGACCTGACCGTAGGGCTGCCGGAGGCCTCGCGGCACCCCCGCCGCCAGGGGACGAGCGGACCTCGTGTGGGAGGTCCCCCAGTACTCTCCCGGGACTGCCCCGCCAGCGCGCGCCACGCTTCTTGGGGCGGGTTGCGATTCATGCCTACACCCATTCATTCCCAGACCCCATCGCGCTGTGAAAAAGTCACGACGGCAGGGTTTTCGCTATGTTCGGCCTCCAGGCGCCCTTGCGGGGCCTCGGTGCTGTCCAGACACGACCCAGGACGAGAAATTGGCCCCGGGGAGGGGGTCCCAGACCTCTTAGGGGTCGACGCTATGAAAAATTCCACGACCTCGGGGGTCTGGGTGTATCGGCTCGACCGCACGCCACGAGCGGCGAGAATCGACCCGCATCCGCGCCCTCGCGGCCTGGGCTCTGGGGCGCGCTCCCGCGGATACACGAGGTCCCCACACGGATGCCTTCAGCGCGGGGCAGCCTCGAAGAAGGCGCCCCGTATCCGCGGGGTCGCGGCCCAGAGGCCGGGCCCGCGAGGCCACGGACATAGATGCGTGTCTTTTGCCCACGACAGCAGGGTGAGAGAGGGAGAGGAATGGATTCGACATCTGCTGCATTCTAGGCCTCCCAGACAGGGGCCGAGTAGACGGGCTCGGTGGATCGCGCCGCATCGCGCATGCATCGGCGATGCGGCTCGACGCGGAGCCCGCTTCGCTTCACGCCGACGCATCGCCGATGCACCGCCCACGTCGGCGATGCGTCGCCAACGCATCGCCGACGCATCGCCGATGCATCGCCAGTGCATCGGCGATGGGCGCGACCCTCCGACCCCATCTACAGTCAAAAGCCCTAATAAGGACGCGCGACTTTGCTCAGGGTACCCCTCGCGTCCTCGCTCTTCCTTGCTCTTGCGTCCTTGAGATTTTCGTCGTCCGCCGCCCAAAAAATCCCAACTTCGGCTTCCAAGGGTCTTGCGTCCTTACCGCGCGTCCTTATTAGGGTTTTTGATTGCACTCGGGCCCCATCCAGGAGGCCTCCACGGGAGGAATTCGACATCTGCGGCGTGCAGCTGGCTGCGGCCCCGCCGCCGGGCGCGCGCCTCGTCACGCTGGCGCGCCCCTCGCCGCGTCGGGAGGCGCGCCGGGAAGCTCGGCGGACTGCGCGAGCCGCTTCGCAGCCCTCCCCCCTTGTGGTCTCCCCCGTCTGGTCGTCCCTCCCTGGAGGTTTGCACACAGTCCACCCGCATGGTGAGGATGGGCAGCCTTCCCAAGAGTGCCCTTGCATCCTTGCCTCCTCGGTCCATCCTTGGCCACTTTCGTTGGCCGCGCCCCGCCCGAAAAGCTTCGAAATGGGCGTTCAAGGCCCTTGCATCCGAATCGCGCATCCTTATGATACGGGCCGACTGTACTTTTGGCCCCTTTCCCCCCCTTTCTCCTCCTCGGTTTCGCACGACCAGGTGCCAATGATGTCTTCGGGCCATGCGCGCAGTTTTTTTTCCGCGCTCGCTGCGTACTCGTGCGCCGCCTGCCCCTCAGGGTACCGCTCCGCCGCAGCCGGCACGCAGGCTGAAACTGAAAAAACGAAACCTTGTCGGTCGACCCGGCATGTGTGCAGCAGGGCTGTCTCTGTCGCCAAATTTGGCAGCCCACGTGGCTGGTGCAGTGGTGAAGATTTTGCTGCGTGCACCTTGCGTGTATATCACATTATCGATCAGGCTCCGCTGCTGGTCCCAAAGTACTGATGCAACAGGGTACCCCTGTCACAGTGCTGATCAGTGCTCCCTGACCCCCCGGCTCGTGACAGTCATCATGGACTTCCTCCTGCCAGTATTGATGGTCATGGTGATCCCCCCGTTTGTTCCCCATTGCGATACACTTGAAGCTCCATCTTCGTTTGATCCTCCGTCACACTTCTCCTGATATTAGTTGCAGTGTCCCATCCTCTTCGCGATGCCCTTCTGGCCCTCCGGGTACAACGTGGTACTTTCCCAGATCGTAGATTTCGTAGTCGTGTCAGCCATCACGTTGGTGTTTTTTTTCCGACGATGGCTCCTGGTGATGTTTCCGTCCCGTAACCCCTCAGAATTACCCTCACAGTTTTCTTAATGTTGCTTCATGGTCTCCGGCATTCACATGATGGTGAGCTCCCATATTTTGTCCAGCACCCATATGCTCGCAACTCCACGCATCTGCCTGACGGCGTGCGCCAGGGCGCCGTCGTGTCTCCGTCCTCGTCCCAAAATGGTCCTCCCACGAACACAAAAAGAAATACAGAAATGTGAGGCATGGCAACGTTTTCACGACACCTGATTGGGCGACGGGCAATTGCAATGCTGAATGTATCGGTCTTGATGTACTGTGCCAAGGTCTGTGCTGTGCTGTGCCGTGTTGAATTGCGATGCGCCATGCCGCGATTGTGCGATAGCGTTGTGGATAGAGTCCTCCTTAGCATCCGAGTCCTGACCGAACTGATTTGGATCTTAAGCTCGAGCTGTCTGAGCACATCATAGCTGCCCCAGAGCGAGTTGAAGTGGAAACGTGAGGAGCGTTCAATCAACTTGACCTCAAAATCCGACCCAGTTCCGAAAAGGAACGACACGACACGGGGCACAGGCTCGCGGACGCGGCACAGGATGTGCCAGGGGCGCAAACAGGGATGCGCCAGGGGACGTGTCAGGGGACGTATCAAAGGACGTTCCTTGGACGTGTCAGGGGCCCGCCACAGGACGTGCCAAGGCGCGTGCCATGGGGCGGCCAGAGGACGTCATGCCAAGGGACGGTGCAAGGGGCGCGCCGCGGAACGGGCAGGGGAAACGTGCGGGGACGAGCCAGGAAACGCTACAGAGGACGAGACAGGGAACGTGCCACGCCGAGCGGCGTGCTATGGGGACGTGCCAGGACATGTCACGCCAGAACGTTTCAAGGGACACGCCAGGGGGCGCGCCAGCGCGCCACAGGACGCCCCACGACGCCCCACGGACGGGCGGGGCTGGACTGCGACGCACTCTGTTGCGACAAGTTGTTCGTTCGAGACATGCTGACCAACTCCTCATGTTAGACAGCCATCTGGGCGACCTGGACACGTGAAACCAAGCGTCTCTCGACAGCCGTCCTCAACAAATCCTCATCTTAGACATCCGCCTGGGCGACCTGGACACGTGGAACCAAGCGTCGCGCTCGAGACGTTCTGAACACCTCCCTAGGCTTGACACCTGCCTGGGCAACCTGGACGCGTGAAAACAATAGTTTCGCTCGAGATGTCCTGTCCAAATCCTCATGCTAGACGTCCGCCTGGGCGGCCTGGACACGTGGAAACAAGCGTTTCGTTCAACACATCCTCAACACATCCTCATGCTGGACATCCGCCTGGGTGACCTGGAGACGTGAACAAAAAGCTTTTCGCTCAACACATCCTCATGCTAGACATCCGCCTGGGTGACCTGGAGACGTGAACAAAAAGCTTTTCGCTCAACACATCCTCATGCTACACATCCGCCTGGGCGACCTGGACACGTGAAAGCAAGCGTCTCGCTCGAGACGTTCTCAACACATCCTCATGTTAGACATCCGCCTAGGCGACCTGGGCACGTGACAAAAAGCGTTTCGTTCGAGACGTTCTCGACACATCCTCATGCTAGACATCCGCCTGGGCGACCTGGAGACGTGAAGACAAGCGTCTCTCGAGAGACACCCTCAACACATCCTCATGCTAAACATCTGCCTGGGCGACCTGTACGCGTGAAAAAAAACGTTTCTCTCGAGACATCCTCAACAAATCCTCATACTAGACATCTGCCTGGGAAGCCTGGACGCGTGAAACCAAGCGCCTCGCTCGAGACATCCTCAAGACCTTAGCACGCGAAAAACAGTACACCTGAGGCATACTCTGAATTCTGGTCCCCAGGAGAGGAACGATTTATAATACAAAACAAGAGTTTCGCTCGAGATATCCTCAACAAATCTGCAAAATAAGCGTTTCGTTCGAGATCTCCGCAACAAACAGAAATGTGCACTTGACCATTTGTTTTATCGATCGGGATTTCAAGAACGAGCGTCTCGCTTGGGACATCCTCAACTTTCTGGTTCGCAGGCCCTACGCGACTTCGTTATTTGTCGCAGCGTAGATTCGCTGGCCCTGCGCGTAAATTATGTCGCAGTGTTGCTCGGTTCACGTACTAAAAGAGAACCCTGGGCCGAAGCCTTTCCCGGGAGAAGACGCTCGGCGGCTTCGGGGTCCGACAGGGCCGCAGCTTTGGCTAAGGTCGAAGCGCTGCGCGGAGCTGGCGAAGGATCGTCGCCCCTTTTTGGACAGGGGGGGGCCCTGGGAGCTCGCAGATGCTGGGGGGGAAGGAGGAGCACAGACGCTGTGTACTCCACGCTGGGCGTCCGTGTCAAGTACACGACGAGGGGAAGAGGGGGCCTGGCATCGCTCGGACGTGTGCAATTTTCCTTCGGCGAGGACCATCGAGGAGCATCCTTGATCATTTGGCGAAACAACCACGCACGAAACCGAAAAAAACACAGGGAATGGACGTCCGAGCGATGGCGAGAACGACGACGGGATATCAAGAATGGCGAGTGGGCGGTCGCCAAAACGAGCACTGCAGGCATATCGCTACGCCCTCTCTTGACAGTCCTCCCGCGCTCCTCGTGCCTCGCCCTGTCGGCCTGCCCCCCCCCCCGGGGCCGCTCCCGCAGGAAGCGCCCAGACCACGGTGCCGGCGGCGAGGTGCGCGCGGCGCGCGCCTTCGAGCGGGGGGAGCTGGTGGCGGAGTGCCTCTGCGCGCCGCGGCTGCGCGGGCACGAGCGCCGAACGAGCGGAGACTGCGTCCTCCTCCTCCTCCTCCTCCTCCTCCTCCTCCTCCTCCTCCTCCTCCTCTTCTCGGGTCGGGCGAAGTGGGGGCGATTGCAAAGGGGGGCTACAGTCGAGTTGCATGAGTAGGTCGACCCTGCCGAAACAAGGGTACCCTAGTGTCCTATGTTTCGCGACCCATGCCCTTTATGTTCCACTGGCAATGTGGTTATCGGAAGGGTCTCGTGTCCTCTCGCGTGTCCCTCCAATCCACCCCGATTGTAGAAGATCAGCTGCATTCGGCCGATGCTCCTATAGCCGGTTTGCATGCTGCAGCGACCGGATGCTTGGAGTCGCCGGCGATCGCCCTCACACAGTTGAATATCACAGAAGTTGTTGGCGGACCGTGCGTAGTAGAAGAGAGAGGAGACGAACACATGGTGATACAATTGCACATTGCATGCATATGTGTCTATAAAACTAGATGTGTGTGTGTGTGTGTGAACTTGGCGCGACATCAATTAGGGGAAAGTTTCCTACTGCATGGGCGCAGTGTTTGGAATTGCTTGGCATTGCTAAGAAAACGAGGCACTGGAGGCGGGGAACCCTGGGAACCCGAGGAACCTCCGAGGAACGGGCAACGTAACAACAGGAGGCACCAGGGGCGTGAAATTCGAGGAACCCGGGGAACCCGAGGAACTTCCCGGGAACGGGCAAGGTGACCATAGGAGGCATCCATTTAACCAAGTAAGAACCCCTTTCAGCAAGCCCAATGTGGGGGATATCGCATGTATCTATATATATATATATATATATATACATATATATATATATATATATATATATATATATCGGAGGTGAGGGGGTGAGATCGAAGTGGAACGGAGAGCCCCCCTACCGGGAAATCGATTTCGGTTTCGTGTTCGTGCGTGCCGTGCGCGCGGGCGAGGCGAAGCTGCGTGGGCGGGCGAAAGGAAAGTCTCCTGTGGCTGAGGCGCGGCCGGACCAAATGTGTCTCTTCTGGGCGGCCGGTGGCGGGCGGTGTCCCGCCGGTGTTCCGCTGGTGTCCCGTCGGTGTCCCTGTGGCTGAGGCGCGGCCAGACCAAATGTGTCTCTTCCGGGCGGCCGGTGGCGCGCGGTGTCCCGCCGGTGTCCCGCTGGTGTCCCGTCGGTGTCCCTGTGGCTGAGGCGCGGCCGGACCAAATGTGTCTCTTCCGGGCGGCCGGTGGCGCGCGGTGTCCCGCCGGTGTCCCGCTGGTGTCCCGTCGGTGTCCCGTCGGTGTCCCGATGATGATGTGGATGATTATGATGATGATGATGATGATGATGATGATGATGATGATGATGATGATGATGGTGATGATGCGATGATGATGATGATGATGATGATGATGATGATGATGATGATGATGATGATGATGATGATGATGATGATGATGATGATGATGACGATGATGTTGGTGTTGTTGTTGATGATGATGATGACGTCGATTGTGATATCGATTGTGACATCGATAATGAGACCGAATGTGAGATCGATTGTGACATCGATAGTGGGACCGAATGTGAGATCGATAGTCAGATCGATTGTGAGATGATGATGGTGATGATGGTGATGATGGTAATGATGGTGATGATGGCGATGATGGTGATGATGATGATGACGATGATGATGATGATGATGATGATGATGATGATGATGATGATGATGATGGCGTCAATTGTGAGATCGATTGGGAGTTCGACTGTGAGATCGATTCCGTATTCCCGTATTCCGTATTCCCTGACCAGATGAGGCGCACTTTCGCTGGCTTTCCAGACATTTGCCCTGTTTCGGCTACTGCGGATGTCGGCGCGAGCTCGAAAGAGGAAGGAAACAAATTACGATGTTGCCCACTGCTGCCCCCCCCCCCCAACCTAGACCGAATGAGACTTCGACTGTGAGACCGAATGTGAGATCGATTGCGAGATCGATTGTGATATCGATAGTGAGATCGACTGTGAGATCGAAGATGAGATCGATTGTGAGATCGGTAGTGAGACCGAATGTGAAACCGAATGTGAGCTCGATAGTGATATCGATTGTGAGATCGATGGTGGGATCGATAGTGAGACCGAATGTGAGGCCGAATGTGAGATCGACTGTGAGATCGATTGTGAGATCGTAGTGAGATCGACAGTGAGACCGGATGTGAGACCGAATGTGAGATCGATTGTGAGATCGATTGTGATATCGATAGTGAGATCGATAGCGAGATCGATAGTGATATCGATAGGGAGATCGAATGTGAGATCGATTGTGAGATCGATAGCGAGATCGATTGAGTGAGACGTTGGTCCCCCCTCCCCCCTCACCTCATCACCCGCAGGGTGGTCGTATAGGTGCGTATATATATATAATTTATGAGACCCAGAACCTCAGCGCTGAATAAAAAAGGCACTTGGTGTCTGAAAGCTACGCGCGGCACGACACGCGTCCACGGCACGGAGAGACTTGGCAGAGCTCCCGCAAGCCAGCTTATTGGGCCTGCGGGCACGGCACGACACGGCACGCGGGCGGCGTTTTTGTTGTTGCCTTCTGGGGTTTTTTCGGGGGGCACGGCGCGGGCACCGCACGGCACGGTACGTGTGCTCGCGCGCGGGGTTTTGGGCACGACACGGGCACGGGTACGGCATGGGCACGACGGGCACGGCACGGCACGGCACGGCACATGATTTGTAACTTCGAGGTTGTGGGCACACCTCGGGCACGGCACGTGTTTCGCCCTTGGGGTTTGGGCACAGGGCGGGGGCGGCAGTGTGCGGCACGTGTTTCGCATCCCCCGCTTCCGGCACGGCACAGGCACGACACGGCACGCCTCGTGTTTCGCATTCTGAGGTAAGAACACGGCGCGGGCATGGCACGGCATGGCACTGCATCTGTGTGCGCAGCTCGCGTTTTAGGCACGGCGTGCGCACGGCACGGTACGGCATTCGGGCGGCCATTCTTGTTCGCTTTATGGGTTGTAATTCATGAAATTCAAACGGGACCCCCCTATAGATAGACTTTTGAGGGAAACAAGTGTTGTGAATGCCAGCTTCTTTTGGGAAACACCCCTTTCAGACGCGCCTCGCGTATGAAGCCACTTAGGAGGATGACAGCACATCATTTTGGTCGGGGAGGGTCTGGCCATAGGGGTGGACATTACCAAAACCACCCCCATTAAATGTGTTTCCGGTTGCGCTGCACACAGCAGCGCACAATCTTGCCACACATGCCTATCTCCCCCCACTCCCACCTCTCCCTTTCTCTTTTTCGTCGTCATCCTGGAAGTCGTGGGCATGCACCCGACGAGTCTACACACTTCACTTCCTGACAGACTTAATGCCGTAAGGATTGCCTAATATGGCATGCTGTTCTTTTGAACCAGAATTGTGCGGCATGTCAGTGCAGGATGCCACTGCCGCCCCTCGCGCCCCGAGCAGTTGAGCAGGGGACGCCCGTTTGTGTCAACGCACCCCTTTCTCCACACCCTACTATGTCCCTATACTGTTTGGCTTGTGGCCGCCCATCTCGATGGCGCCTGTTCCATCAAACAGCTTCTTGGAACACCAACGAAGGTGTGCACCATATGTTGGTCTTTGCGCGGGGCGCGGTGGCCAAATGCGACGACGGCGATGACCAACAGGCAGCGGTGGCGATAGCAACCATGACCGAACCAGCGACTCCATCGAATACTATGGCCAGTCTGGAGGGCCCGGTCGCCTTCTTCGACCCGTCCCCAACCTTGGTTTATCAAGCTATCGTGTCATTGCCAGGCTGTCTCGCCACCTGTGAGGAGCAGAAGTAACAGAGTTCTCGCCACCGCTATGTTTGCATAAACGTGTTTGGCCGAATTGCTGTTTGCACACGTTCGCTACATCGGATCGATCTGCGAGTGTTCAACACGATTCACAGACTTACAAACGCCCACCCTATTTCTATGCGTAGCCCCTTAGATGACACGCATGTGGCCAGAATCGCTGCGCAACTGGATATGTTCCTATGCGAAGACGGCGTCGAGAAGTACCAATTGCATTCTGGCGCCACTCCTGCCCAGATCCTTCCTACAGCTGGTATTGGTGCTCAGGGCCCTCCTGGCGTGGACCAGGAGGGTCTGCACTCTCATGTGGCAGGCACCTATGGTTTCGCGTGAGTTCTCAGTGCCTCCCTACCATCGGTACTTCGTTGTTCTCTGGGAGTAGTCGTTTGGCTGGTGGAGGTCTCGGGAGGCGCCTCGGTGTCGCCCCTCTCCGCGTCATCGCCGCTTCGCTTCCACAGACCTGTACGGGGATCGGCAAGAGCCGTGCCGCACTGAGAGGCATGACGAGTGCGAGCTCAGCGTGCAAGCATCTCGGCGGCAAGCGAGGGGGAGAAACGAGAGGGAGAAGGCGCTCTCAGAAGGCGGCGGGACTTCTCGGAAGCCCTCGCGCCATCTCTGATTTCGGGGAGGGCTCAGAAAACTTCTCCGAAGGCCAGGGGGGGGGCTTCCGAGCCCTCTGAGAAGGTCCGCCCCTTCCCGCTTCCCCCCGGGGCTCGCCGCCGAGCATCACCACCACGTCGGGGGCTTTGGCGCCCACACGCCCTGGTCACCCCGCGCTTCCCGCGCGTCCCGCGGCCCGGGCCCCCGAGATCTCTCCCGGGGCGGCGGCGCGAGGCCGCGAAGGCAACGCGCGCCCCGCGGGGCGCGGTGCGCAACGACGACGACGACGACGACGACGACGACCTTCGTCGCGGTCGCGGGCGTCGCCGCGGTTGTCGCGACGTCATCGGCGTCTTCCCGTCTTCCGTCTTGAGCCCCCTCGCACACATGCTCAAGTAAGTTCAGATTCTTCGTGCCGAGTGCCTCGCTGCCCTGGTACGCCCGTGAGGAAGCGCAGCGCGTGCCGTCCCCGACACGTGCGTGCCAATGCGTGGCGTGTTGGCTCAACGAATTGGCCCACGTTTTGGCGAACGTGTCGCGGCAGACCCACGTTTTCAGTCTACTTGTTGAGTTCCGTATCAATACGCTCCTGCGTTAGTTCGTCACCACGGCTGGTTTCGTCTCAAGTCGAGATTGGACTCTACCGCCAGGTTGTCGATTTTCAGCCCTGAGCTTCGGGCGCGGCTAGGAAGAGGGTACATCCGTTCTAGAGCGCTCCGGAACGCTCCCAGAGTGTTCCAGAACACTCTGAGAAGGCCGCGGCGCCCGAGACATCCCGCAGAGCCGTGGGATCTCAGAGATTCTCGATCTATCTTCACCTGATGTTCTTCTCGCCCTGGCTTCGCGGTTTGAGCTCGTCGCCACGGGCTGGGTTCTCAAGCCGAGCGGCCACGTCGGGGGCCCGGCGGCCCCGAGGCCCCCCTCGCGCTCCTGCGCCTCTCTCTGCGCACGCGCGCTCGGCCACCTCGGGGCGCTGGGAGGCACGGGGCGTTCCGAAAAGGGCCATGCCTGCGAGGATAGAAGGAATTGTCACCTCATCCGCGGCGGAAGGGCGGCGGAAGTAGAATGAGGCCGCCCGGCGGAAGGGCGGAAGGCGGCGGAAGGCGGCGGAAGGCGGCGGAAGTGTGAAGACGCGCACCCAAGAGGTGAAAACGTTTTGGGGTTCATGGTTTCCGTACTCCGCCATACGTCAGGGTGGGAAAAACACAGACACAATTAATCGTCGATTCCCAGGAAAATATGTGAACATATAGGAAGTGGAGGGGAACAACAATTTCGAAAATATTGGAAAATGTTGAGAATCGTGTTATTTGTGTCTCTCTATTTGTGTGTCCCAGGGCCCCTTCAAAGAGATGAAAAAGTTTTTGGGGTTCAGGGTTTCCGTAATCCACCATAAGGTCGGGGGGGCCCGCGGCCCTCGGACGATGCCGACCTCCCAGCGCCCCCGAGGTTTCTCCGAGCGCGCCTGCGCAGAGAGGAACGGGAGCGCGTTCGGGGCATCGGGGCCGCGGCCAGCGGTCGGCGGCGAGCGAGGGGGGGAGGTGAGGAGGAGAAGGCCTTCTCAGAAGGTGGCGTGGCTTCTCAGAAGCCCGCCGGCTGTCTGAGAGGTTTTCTGCGCCTTCGGGGAAGGCTCAGAAAATTTCTCAGACGACCCGGGAGGCTTCCGAGCCTTCTGAGAAGGCCTTCTCCGTCTCGCTTCCCCCCCTCGCTCGCCGCCGAGAGAGGTGCAGAATGTCGACGGGGCATCGGGGCCGCGGCCAGCGAGGTTCCGATCGACACCAGGGACATCGACCGTTGCTACCTGGACGCTTACACATATCTGAGAGGCTTGCATTCGCCTGTTGCACCGCAAGAACCCTCCTCTGGCAAGTTGGGTCGCAGAAGTGATCAGGGAAGACTCGGCATTACGCATTGAGATGCCCTCTGCGCTCACCGCGCAAGAAACAGCAGCCGGCAAGCTCGCCCTCGAAACTACACACGAAGTCGGGAGCTTTTCGGCAACATCTGCATGTGATCAGGCGCAGTTGAGGCCTCATACTCCTCATCATCATCCTCCTCCACCTTCTCTTCCTCCCTCCTTCTCCTTCCTCCTCCTCGTCCTCCTTCTCCTTCTCCTTCCGTGCAACCCTTTCGTTTCAGGCGTCTGGGGCGGGCGCGCGCACGAATCGGCGAGCAGTCTTGCACATCACGCGCTTGACTAGGCGGATATCGGGCATGTCCCTCTACAGGAAGAAGATTCAAAAATAGTCAAAAACATATTTGGGGGGCGATTTTTCATTTTTTTGACTACGTTTGAGCATTGTTTGGCTATGTTTCATTTTCTTCCAAAATCCGCCTGTAGGAGGACATGCCCGACCTTTGACTAGGCAAAGTACGATCTCGCAACGGGATTCAAGCCACCCAGCCGAGCGCGCCTTGGAGGCTTGTGGACAGATTTCGGCAGTTGCCAACCTTACTCAAGGAGACTACCGCATGCTTCCAATTTCGAAGCTCGACTCCTGAAAGACATGCACCAAACAAGTCCCCGCTTGTGGGCAGGGGCATCGCATTTCAGAGTTCCACCACCAGGTGGTCCTCGTCCGCTCCAGATGGGGAGATGGTGTCCCTTCATTCCACAGCAGCTTCTAGCGCCCTAAGGAACATGCTACCAATCACAGCATAGGTGTCCAGGTCAATATTGTTTGCGAGCTTTCCTGGAAGGCGGTGGCAGGGCGTGAGAGAGAGGGGTCGGAGAGGCATGGCGCCCTCAAAGAGCAATGGGCGCTTGGGCATGGGGGTGGAGGTATTGGTGTCTCGTAGCGGCTGGGCCTTTGGCACATAGGACAAGGGGTTTATCCCATCGCGCAGACCTGCAACCCTGGTCAGCCTGGTGAGGCATCGATGCTTCCAGCCGTTGTTGCCTTCCAGAGCTCTGCGCTGCATGGGTATGGGAGGGCTGTTCCTGTTCGTTAGTCCATCGAAAGATCTGGGCAGGATGGCGGGCTTCACCAGCAAAGGAAGCTGCCGAAACTGGTGCCCTCGCCCCTGTGCCACACACACACACACAAGGCCCTGTACAGTGGGGACCCGAGGAGGAGGAGGAGGAGGAGGAGGAGGAGGAGGAGGAGGAGGAGGAGGAGGAGGAGGACTGGACGTCCGTCGGTGTTTGGTGTAGGAGCGTCACGCTTTCCGCAGCGAGGCCACAGCGAGGCCCAGGAGATCCGCGGGCACCCCCGGGAGGCAGGACAGGGTGCCTCTCGGCAGGGCCCCCCCCCCCCCGCGCAGCCGCAGCCAGGAGGGGCCCCTGGCGGGCCGAGGCCGCCGCCGGACCGCCAGACGGCCAGGCCCCGCAGAGATCGCCGACCCCCACAGCACGCGTGCTGCCGGAAGTTCTACCGGAGGGAAAGGACACACAGACACGATTAATCGTCGACCCCCGGGAAAATATGGGAAAATATGGGAAGTGGAGGGGGGGAGACAAAAACCCAGAAACTATATGAAAATAGGGGGATTCCTTTTAGTTGTGTGTATTTATTCGTGTGTCCCAGGGCCCCTTCTGTTCTGCCGCCCCAGGGTGGCGCTCTCGACTGTCTGCGCGAACGAAATGGGCACGGAAAGAAGGGGCACAGTGTCCAACAGCAGTTCCTGTTCCTTTTGAACAGGACTCGCTGTCCGCGCCGCCGCGGCCCGTGTCCATTCGAAACAGAAGGCCGCCTGCCCAACAGCGGTTGTCGGGCATTGTACCCATTCTTTCCGTGCCCATTTCGGGCGTCCAAAGACTGGACGTAAGAGTGACCTTTCGCCGGAGTAGCCTTTCTGGTGTGGGCACAAGTTGGTCCCCCGATCGCCGAACGCGATGCAGTGGCAGCGTCCTGCGCGCCCGTGCTCGGTCCCCCAGCGGCCCCCCAGAAGCCGCGCACCAGAGGTCACTCTTGCCCAGGGTCACTCTTGCGTGTAGCCGAAGGGTGCGATTCGCCAGTGAGGCGGGGCCGGCGCCGAGGGCGTGGTGAAGACACGCGCGCTTCCCAGACCTCCTCGCGCTGAGAAAAAATCACGGCGGGGGGGTTTTCGCTATTGTCGGTCTCCGGGGGCCCTTGCTGGGCCTCGGGACGGTCAGAAAACGGCTCAGCCCCCCCCCCCCCCCCAAAAAAACAATCCTGGGGAAGGGGTCCCGACCTCTGGGGGTCGACGATGTGAAAAAATCACAACGTCGGGGGTCTGGGTCCATGCTTCTCCCTCCGCCCGCCACTCCTTCCGCCTCCCCTCCCCCCTCCCCCTCCGCCACACCCGGGGCGCGGAGATTCGTCGCGCTCCTCGCGGCGCGAGAGGCGCGAGATCGGCTCGCTGGGGGAGGCGCCGCGCGCGGGCAGCCCCCGCAGGGGAGGGGCTGGAGCGATGCCTGCGCCGCGGCGGCGGGGCCGGCGGAGGCAGCGGCTGGGCGCCATTCGCTGCGCGGAGGGGGGTCCACGGGGGTAGATGTCGGTTCGGTGGGGGGTCCTCCTCCTCCTCCTCCTCCTCCTTCTCCTCCTCCTCCTCCTCCTCCCTCCTCCTCCTCCTCCTCCTCTCCTCCTCCTCATCCCCTCCTCCTCCTCCATCTCCTCCTCCTCTCTCCTCCATCTCCTCCATCTCCTCCATCTCCTCCCTCCTCCTCCTCTCCTCCCCTCCTCCTCCTCCTCCTTCTCCTCCTCCTCCTAGCCCTTCTGCGCTCGAGTAGCGTTGCAGGAACAGTTCTTCAGAAGGGCCCGCGTTCCTGCGAGCCTTTTTCGTTTCTGCGGGCGGAGTCCCGCGCTTCCTACCACGATACCCATCCAGTTGTGTGCGCGATGGCTGTGCCTTCCCCAGCAGCGGCGAACTGGGGAGGGCCGATCCCGCCTTGGCAGCTGGAGGCGCAGCAGCAGCAGTATGCCCAGTCCTTCAACAAAGGCAAAGGATTCGGCAAAGGAGGCAAGACAGGTACTACGTTCGGTGGAAAGGGTGGCGCCCAGCACGGCGATGCACCTTCATCGAGGTGGACTTGTCCGAGTTGCGGCTGCAAGAAGAACAAGCAGGCTTGGCAGCAGTGCAAACACTGCTGGGCTTGGCGTTCGTCACCATCGTTCCAACAGCCCGCCGCTCCTCGCGGAGTGTGGGCACAGGGGCCGCCGCCCCCAGGGACATGGGTTGCTAATCCGATGCTGTCTCCCGGTGGTGCTGCTCCTCTTCATCCTGGCCCGCAAGTTCCAGGCGCAGGAGGAGCCCAGCTACCCCCCGACGAGAACACTCGGATTGCATCACTGGTACAGTTGTTGCGAGCCCAGGGTGACGAAGAATCAGCAAAGCGTTATCAACACAAGCTCGACGAGATGGCCGCAGCCAAGAAGGTTGAGCCCCCCTTGCAGCAGAAGGTCAACCAGGCGTACCACAGCATGCGGAGCTTGGAGGCCCGACTGTCCAAAGCGGTGGAGTCCTTCGAGCGCATCTCCAACGAGCTGGTCCAGGCCCGCGCCAATGTGGAGTCAATTACTTCGCAGTTGGAGGCCTCGGAGAAGCTACACAAGGAGCTGGTGGAGCAGTTGCACCAGTCGGTGGATGATCGGCCTCGGAACCCCGAGGGCTCTGTCAAGCAGGAGGTCAAGATCTCCATCTCTGACCTGCTTGGTGGACAACCGCTACCCATTGACATGTCCAGCCTTTTGGAGTGGGAAGCAGACTACGACCTCAACGAGGAGGACAGAAACGAGGCTGCGGCTCGGCTCAAGACACTCAACGACGAGATACAGAAGCAGGCGAAGAAACTCTTTGGTGCCGCGCAGGCTCATGCTGAACGCGTTCGTAAGGAGATGGAGGAGCAGAAGTCACGCTTGGCTGGCAAGAAGCGGAAGGTTCTTGTACCAGGTGCCGCTGCAGGAGCTGAAGATGATGGTCCGCATGTGGGTCATTCAGCCACTGCGCAGGCTCCTGGTGGTGAAGCTCCGGAGGCTGGTCAAGAGTCGACTTCCCCCACGGCGGCTCCATCAAGCGGTACGGGCGCGCCATCGGCGAGTTCTGATGCCAAGGCGCGTGCAGCCAAGATTTTACAATCAGACCCCCCCAAAGGTGACAGCGCCTGAGGGGGGGAGCCAGCGAGATCAGAATTTTTTGACTTCTTCCAACGGAGGGGGTACCTCCCCCACAGCAGCCTGTGTGTTGGCCAGCCCTGAGTGGATCTCCCAGGGCACCTCTGAGTCACATGCGGTCTCTAATACTAATTTTTTGTGGGCCCACAGTGGCCCTCTCGTTCGGGCGGTTCAGCATACGTTAGCCAGGGCCAAGGGGGCCCTGCTGGCGAATGGTGTTTCTGCTCGGCCGTCGAAACCTATGACCCTTAGGGGCCCGCTTTTGCCTGGTGTTCCGCCCAGGTCCGATGCGCAGTTGATCAGGCCCATGGAGGCCAATGCTTTTCCTGTTGAATCTTTTTCGCCCTCAGTTGAAACCTGTAATGTCTCAGGGTGGGGGCCTGGCCAGCTCTGGTTGCTGAAGACTAGTGCTGATATCGTGATCATGCAGGAGCATAAGCAGTTGGCTAACCAAATCGATCCTGGTTCTTCCTGGGCTAGACGCCACGGGTGGAAAAGTTTATGGAGTGCTGCTGTGCCTGGTGATGGTCAAGGCCCGTCATCGGGAGTCGCTCTCTTTGTTCGTGATGGGCTTGGTCTGCGGGCTCCTGACTCTGGAGCTACCATTATACCGTCGAGGGCTCTGGCAGGCATCGTCGAGGTGCCTGGGCAGCCCACGTTTTTGGTGATGGCCGCCTACTTCCATGACTGCCAGGACCTCTCGGATTCAAACATCGATATCTTGTGTTCGTGTTTGTCCCTGGGGGAGGGCCTCGGTTTCCCTTTTTTCCTGGGCGCGGATTTTAACATGGAGCCTGAGAAGCTCCTGACTGGGGGCCTGGGGGACCAGAAAAGCATCCAGTTCCTGGTGCCTGAGGGTCACACGATGAAATCTGTTGCGGGTCTTAAGCAGTACGATTTCTTTATTGCCTCCTCTGACTTGGCCAAGACGGTCAGCAGTGTGCAGGCCATCCGTGACACCAACCTCTGTACGCATGTCCCAGTCAGGATTAGCATGCATCCGCAGTTCGGGCGGTTGCAGGCTTTGTCTTTTCGGAAACCCCCTCCGCTGCCCACGTCGCCTCTCCCGCCTGTGTGCCTCGTCGCCGCTTGTGAGCCTCCGACGTGGCTGCATGATGTGCTGGACTCGTCTCGTAGAGCGGCGACGGTGGGGGATTTCGAACGAGTTCAGGACTCGGTTGACTTGGTCTATAAACACTGGGCGAATGCTGCCGAGCGTGAGGTCTCCGCTGCCACGGGTAAGGTCCTTCCTGTTTGGGGTTCTCGTGGTAAGCCTCCCCAAATGTGCTGGCGCCCAGTGCTGTCCAAGGACTCTGGCAAAGGCGATGGCACACTGTTTGCTGCTAGGTGGCTGACCAATCTCTTTAGTGAGTTCGAGTGCTACTGGACCGTGGGAGACCAGTCTGGCATCGGACGGGTGCTCGAGCGCCTGGAGCAGCCACCAGCTCAGTGCGCCGCTGATCTGGGCCAGATGGAGAATTTTAGGTCTTCGCTGGAGGAGTTCGTCCGCGAGCTCCCGATGTGCGAGCCAGCAGACGGCCCAATGCTTGATTTTTCCATCACTTGCATGAGATGTGCCGTGACATGCTTGTGAATATTGAGGCTGCCTCTAGGAAGCTTGCCAGGAAAGAGTTCAAGGAGTGGTTACTGTTTAAGGTGAATCGGGGAGCCCGAAGGGTCCACACCGTTTCCAAAGGAGCGACGCCATGGGTCCCCACCACCACCCTGTCCTTGGACGGAGTGGTGGTGGCGGACCCCTTGTCGTTGCTCCAAGCTGAGTCCAAACGTTTTTCCGACCTCTGGGGGGATGCTGGTGGGGGTCCCTGGTTCCATGTCGGTGAGCTTGCCCCTGAACTTCCTGAGGTTCCTGTGGAGGCGATACGTGAGTTTTCCAGGCGTTTCAAAATCAACACTTCTGTCAGCGTCGACGGATTTCACATGCGGCATTTCTCTTTCTTGAGTGATGAGCTGCTCAGAATTCTGTGTGGTCTGTTTGCCGTGATGGAGCTCACGGCGCTGATACCGAGACAGGTGGCCATCACTCTCCTTACGTTGATCCCGAAACCAGCTTCTGGTTTTCGCCCGATTGGGAATTTTTGTGCGATTTACCGTGCTTACGGCAAGGTGCGGAGGCCCCTGGCCCAGGAGTGGGAGTTCAAAAACGCTCGGAGTTTTTTCGCGGCTGGGCCCTTCGAGGGGGCCCAGGACGCGGTGTGGAGACAGGCGGTTCGTGCGGAGACCTCGACTTTGAGCAAGGATGAAGCCGCAACGGTCCTGCTCGATCTTTACAAATATTATGAGACTATTGATCTCAAGTTGCTCCTGTGGCGTTGCAAGCAGGTGAATTTCCCCCTCGCGATCGCTCGGCTCGCGATTGCGATGTATCTTCAGGCTCGGTTTTTTGTGTTGAACGGGTTTGTGGATGGGCCCTTCTGGGCCTTGGGGGGAATCATCGCGGGGTGTACGTTTGCCACCACGTTGATCAGAGTGTACTCGATTGCTTCCCTCGACATGCTGTGCATTCCGCCACAGGTGCATTTTAAGTTGTATATCGACGACTCTGGCCTCAGTGCTACGGGGTCGCGGCGATACATTGTGGAGCATCTGCCACCGGTGGTCAGAGCCTTGGTTTCTATTCTGGAGGAGGGGATCGGAGCTAAGGTGAGTCAAGATGTGGGAATGAGATCCTTGATCGCTTCTTCTAAGGCGCTTGGGCGTGATCTCGCTCAGGCACTAGGTGGCCTGGCTGGCCCCTTAGTCAGTTCAGCGGCGAACCTAGGAGTGGATGATTGTGTGGGACGCCCTAGACGTGTTGCTGGTAGGAGCTCGAAGCAAAAGAAGCGTGAACAAAAAGCTCGTGGTTTTGTTTCCCGTTTGGCCCGCTTGAGGCCTCTGGTTGGGGCCCGTGTGACCAAAAACGTTTTTGCCTTGGGAGCTTTGGCCTCGGAGCTTTTCGGATCCGAAATATATGGTGTGAGCGACTACGAGCTGTTGAGATTGCGGCGCCAGGCGGCGTCAGTCTTGCAACCATCAGCGTCTGGAAGATCGCTGACGGCTCTTCTTCTTTCGCATGGCGAGCCGTGTTGGTATGCGTCGGTCGCTCCGATGGTCAGATGGTCGAAGGAAATATGGATTGCTCACCATCGGACCTACCCCCACTGTCTCTCGCTCCCCGAACTCAGGGAGGCCTGGGACGTTGGTTTCTCGGGAGACTCCCCTTTGTGGCGGTCGGTCTCGGGGCCGATCACGGCGTTGAGAAAATCATGTGAGCGGATTTCCTGGTCCATGCCTTCCTTCGCTGTTTTTAGAACTGACAAGGGTGAGGAGGTTAAATTGACGGAGTTCTCGCCTACTTTGATTAAGAATCTGCTTCGCAAAGCTGTTGTGAGAGGTCTCGAGTGGGACATGGGGGCTCGTCTGAACATGTCTGGGCGTGTTTGCACTGATGGGGTCCTTAGTTATCTCCAGAGCACGAAGTATTCTGCCTTTGAAAAAGGCTGTCTGAGGGCGCTTTTTTGCAACGCGGTGTACACTCGTACGCGTGCGGCAGACCTAGGCTACCAGCTGCAGAACGTGCTGTGCCCGCTGTGTGGCGAGGCGCCTGACACGCTCCGCCATAGATTGTGGGAATGCCAGTGTCCTGATGTAGTCGAACTAAGGAACTCGATTGTGCCCATAAAGATCCAGAAGTGGGCGAGCCAGGTGGACGACAACTTGGCTGTCTTTGGGGTGTTTCCTCACCCGGGTGATGTTTTTCCTGCTCCGTTGGATAAAGGTGGTATTCAGGTGGAGTGGGCCCAAGGAGAGGTTGGGGACCTTCATAGTGTGTTCGCTGGAGACATGTTCGTGGATGGATCGTGTTCGCGTTACATTGTGAAAGAATTGAACCGAGCTGGCTGGGCCTTCACTTTGGTTGACAGGGAGACTGGGCTTGAATTAGTGAGAGTCAGAGGACCAGTTTGGGGGCCATGCCCCCAGACTCCACAAGCAGCCGAGTTTTTTGCCATGTCTATCGCCATTCAGTGGAGCACAGGCCAGTGTGACATTTTTTCGGACTGTTTAAATGTTGTGAATTGTTTCGGGATGCCCTGGATGGAGCAGCTATCAGCCAGGTATATGTTTGCTGGCGTGGCTCAGTTTGCTCGTCCGCACATGCACAAAGTCACGGTATCCAAAGTGAAAGCCCATCTTGCTGTCGATGAAGCGGTCGACGAAAGGGATCGCTATTTAAGACAAGGCAATGCGTGGGCTGATACCTCGGCCAAGGTTGCGGCATCCTTGCATCCTGCCCCGTCGGACGAGTTGCGTGAGGGCCTGGATCTTTCCGTGGCCGTGGCTCGAGCTGTAGGACGTTTGGGTGCTAGATTAATGTCCTTGTGGCCTAGATTTGACTTGGGCAAAGATTTAGAGCGAATCAAGCCACCTGCTAAAGAGCAGGCTCCTGCGAAACCTTCACATGAATGGCATTGGGTAGGCTCGTATTGGCAATGTGCTACGTGCTTGCGTGG
>CAUYUJ010006136.1:241800-254300 GCA_963575745.1 Prorocentrum cordatum
CCGGAGCCAACTGTAGGCCACTTCGTGGTCTTCGAGTTCCCAGAACTCCATTCCTGGGCATGATTTTGAATGCCAGGAGCCAACTGTAGGCCACTTCGTGGTCTTCGAGTTTCCAGAACTCTATTCCTGGGAATGATTTTGAATGCTCGGAGCCAACTGTAGGCCACCTCGTGGTCTTCGAGTTTCCAGAACTCCATTCCTGGGCATGATTTTGAATGCCCGGAGCCAACTGTAGGCCACCTCGTGTTCTTCGAGTTCCCAAAATTCCATTCCCGGGCCACATTTTGAATGCTGAGGCAGGCTGATGCTGAGGCTGACGCAGGCTGAGGCTGAGGTAGGCTGAGGCTGAGGCCGAGGCTGAAGGCAGACTGAGGCTGAGGCTGAAGCAGGCTGAGGCTGAGGCTGAGGCAGGCTGAGGCTGAGGCTGAGGCAGGCTGATGCTGAGGCAGGCTGAGGCTGAGGCTGAGGCTGATGCAGGCTGAGGCTGAGGCAGGCTGAGGCTGAGGCCGAGGCTGAAGGCAGACTGAGGCTGAGGCTGAAGCAGGCTGAGGCTGAGGCTGAGGCAGGCTGAGGCTGAGGCTGAGGCAGGCTGAGGAGGCTGAGGCTGAGGCTGAGGCTGAGGCTGAGGCAGGCTGAGGCTGAGGCCGAGGCTGAAGGCAGACTGAGGCTGAGGCTGAAGCAGGCTGAGGCTGAGGCTGAGGCAGGCTGAGGCTGAGGCTGAGGCTGAGGCTGAGTGAGGCTGATGCCGAGGCTGAGGCAGACTGAGGCTGAGGCTGAGGCTGAGGCAGGCTGAGGCTGAGGCTGAGGCCGAGGCTGAAGGCAGATGAGGCTGAGGCTGAGGCTGAGCAGGCTGAGGCTGAGGCTGAGGGCTGAGGCTGAGGCTGAGGCAGGCTGAGGCTGAGGCTGAGGCAGGCTGAGCTGAGCTGAAGGCTGAGGCTGAGGCTGAAGCAGCTGAGGCTGCTGAGGCAGGCTGAGGCTGAGGCTGAGCAGGCTGATGCTGAGGCAGGCTGAGGCCTGAGGCTGAAGGCTGAGGCTGAGGCTGAGGCTGAGGAGGCTGAAGGCAGACTTAGGCTGAGGCTGAAGCAGGCTGAGGCTGAGGCTGAGGCAGGCTGAGGCTGAGGCTGAGGCAGGCTGATGCTGAGGCAGGCTGAGGCTGAGGCTGAGGCTGATGCAGGCTGAGGCTGAGGCAGGCGGAGCTGAGGCCGAGGCTGAAGGCAGACTGAGGCTGAGGCTGAAGCAGGCTGAGGCTGAGGCTGAGGCTGAGGCTGAGGCTGAGGCTGAGGCTGAGGCTGAGGCTGAGGCTGAGGCAGGCTGAGGCTGAGGCCGAGGCCGAGGCGAGCAGACTGAGGCTGAGGCTGAAGCAGGCTGAGGCTGAGGCAGAGGCAGGCTGAGGCTGAGGCTGAGGCTGAGGCAGGCTGAGCTGAGGCAGGCTGAGGCTGAGGCCGAGGCTGAAGGCAGACTGAGGCTGAGGCTGAAGCAGGCTGAGGCTGAGGCTGAGGCAGGCTGAGGCTGAGGCTGAGGCAGGCTGATGCTGAGGCAGGCTGAGGCTGAGGCTGAGGCTGATGCAGGCTGAGGCTGAGGCAGGCTGAGGCTGAGGCGAGGCTGAAGGCAGACTGAGGCTGAGGCTGAAGCAGGCTGAGGCTGAGGCTGAGGCAGGCTGAGGCAGGCAGGCTGAGGCTGAGGCCGAGGCTGAAGGCAGACTGAGGCTGAGGCTGAAGCAGGCTGAGGCTGAGGCAGAGGCAGGCTGAGGCTGAGGCAGGCTGATGCTGAGGCAGGCTGAGGCTGAGGCTGAGGCTGATGCAGGCTGAGGCTGAGGCAGGCTGAGGCTGAGGCCGAGGCTGAAGGCAGACTGAGGCTGAGGCTGAAGCAGGCTGAGGCTGAGGCTGAGGCAGGCTGAGGCTGAGGCAGGCTGAGGCTGAGGCTGAGGCAGGCTGTGGCTGAGGCTGTGACTGCGACTGCCGTTGCCACTGCGACTGTCATCGTGAATGCGACTACGACTGCGAGAACAGCAGAATTCTACAACTGGATTATCATCTGAATATTACGGGGAATGCTGCCAGATATGCTCCTACACATCGCTGTTAGGTTGCTTTGCCGGGATAATGTGTGGCGAAGGTTGCATGTGTGTTGTTGTTGGTGATCTTGCTCCTGCTGGTACTGCTTTTGTTGCTGTTGCTGCTGGTGTTGCTGGTTCTCGACCGGCGAATGCCCAGGCGGATTGAGGTGATCAGGGAAGTGAGGGAGCACTCAGAGTATCCAAGGGCTCGGGAACCCGTCTTACCCAAGACGGCGAGGATGGAAGAGGAGTCGGGCGCCTATGACAGGGCGCAGGAGGCAGTGGGGAGAGCAGTGGCTAATGCGGTTAAGCTCAAGGCGGAGTTGGCCGCAGCCGTGCAGGCTGAGAAGGTTGCAGCTGCGCGTGCCGCCGCCGCCTACGCCACCATGGCGCCCGCCGACCCGCTCGGCCAGCTCCAGAAGCTCGTGGCGGCGCTCGAGCAGTCCGAGCCGCTCAAGCAGGTTGCGGCCACGCTCGCCGGTGTCGTCCCCGCGCTTCGAGAGGCGCTGCCAGCCCCCGCGGCTCCCGCTGCTCCTCCAGCTGGTGGTGCTCCTCCTGCTGGCGGGGCTGACGCTGACATGCCGCCTGCTGGGCCACAGCCTCCCAGTGCCGACGCCCTCGCAGCGCAGGAGCGTGCCAGGCTTGCTCATCAGGACCTGCTCCAGTACCTCGCCGAGAACGAGGACGAGGGCAGTGCCATGGTTGCCGAGCTTGGCGAGAAGCACGGCGTCAAGCACAGCCTGGTCGCCGACATCTTCAGCCAGGTGCGTGTGCAGGCCTCCAAGAAGCTGCGGGCTGACGACGCGGCCTCGGCAGCAGGCGGTGCCCAGCAGGTTTTGACAAACAGAGGTGGAGGATGATTACCAGCAACGTCACGGGCCTTCTCGGCCTGGAGGCTCTTCTTGGGCACTCCGTTGCGCAAAGTTGCGATGCTTTAGCCGTTCAAGAACACCACGTCGAGCAATGGCAGTGTGCGTCTTGGGAGGCCAAGTTGAAGGGCACGGGCTGGCGCGCCAGAATGGAGCCAGCTCTGGCCACAGGGAGAGGAGGCAGCAGTGGCGGTCTTCTTCAAGCAGTCCCTGGACACCAGGGGCTGGCGGAGGTGGAGCATCTTCCCGTCACCATCGCGAACGGGAGGGCTTCGGCGCTTCACGCTTCAGGTCTCACGCCGTGCGGGTTCCTGTGGGTCAGCGTCTACCTGCACGACGGTGAGCAGTTGGGCCCGAGGAACTGGGCCGTCCTCAATGCAGTTGGCGAGGCCATCAAGATCGCCAACATGCCGTACATTATCAATGGTGACTTTCAGATGACTCCTGATCAGCTTAATGGCTCTGGGTGGGTTGAGGCCATCGATGGCGCCATCGTTGCTCCGTCAGTGGCGACCTGCAGCAATTCGGCTCAGTCGAAAGGGCGCGTGCTGGATTTCTTTATAGTCTCTGCCACCCTGCAGTACGGGGCCACGGCAGAGCTTGCGCATGGAGTTGGCACCAAGCCTCACAGCCCTGTGCTCCTCACTCTTCAGCCCAAGGTGGCGCAGCAGTTGTGCTACCGAGTGGCTCGGGTGCCAAAGCGGTTCCCAGTTGAGTTGCCGATTGGATGTCGCCGTCACGACCCCGATCAGTACTGGGCAGACGCGCAGGTCTCCATGACGGCTGCTGGCAATGTAGATGGCATGTGGCAAGAGTGGATTCGAGCAGCCGAGAAAGACTGGGCCGACATCTACGACGTCAGCCTGGACGAGCACCCTGAGTATGCTGGACGCGCTGAGGGGCCTTCCTTCGTCACGCGCAAGGCGCCCAGCCCTGGCAAGCTGCCATGCCCGAGGCTGAGTCCTGAGGCTCTCTGGTGGAGGCTGGTGGCGCAGTGCTTCCACTCCATGGGCTCCTGGCAACCACCTTGTCGTCGAGTACCAGATCTACGTCTTGCGTCTCTGCTTCAACGTCAAGACAGTAAGGTAGAGGCGCATGTTGCTGCGCCTTGGAAGGCGTTGCTCTCGCTTGCTCAGGTGTTGCCGTGCGATTTAGTCTCTGCGCTCTCTGTGGTGGCCACTACCAAAGCTGAACAAGCGTTCAGGCAAGCTGAAAAAAGCAAGCGCGACGGCTGGCGGTCCTGGGTCCAGCGTCATAGCATCAACGGAGGAGCGGCGCTCTTCGCCACCTCCAGGCCGCCTGTGCCGTGGCATGCCAGCTCTTTCACCTTCGCCAGCGGAGCTGGTGTGCCTGCGCAGCCTGCAACCACGCAGCAGGAAGTTGATTTATTGGAGGAGGAGTGGTCGCACTGGTGGAGGGTGGGGGCGGAGGAGTCCAGCATCCCTTGGCCAAGCGATCTAGGGCCTGAGTTTCCTCGCCCCAGTCTCCAAGAGTTGAAAGAATGTCTGGGCACCTTCCCACGTGCTTCAGGCTGTGGCTTTGATCA
This sequence comes from Prorocentrum cordatum, assembly GCA_963575745.1. Classification (NCBI taxonomy): domain Eukaryota; class Dinophyceae; order Prorocentrales; family Prorocentraceae; genus Prorocentrum; species Prorocentrum cordatum. Next base: position 246,272 of record CAUYUJ010006136.1, read on the forward strand.
GGTCACGCCGCGACAACTTCTGGCCCTCTCCGATGCCGGCCTAGAGTTGCTGCTGGACCTGCTCGAAGAGATCGAGCGAGCTGCCTCTTGGCCCAGGTTCTGGACCAAGGTCGTTCTCCTGGCCAAACGGGAAGGTGGCCTGAGGCCAATAGCGCTAATCCACATGTTAGCCAGAATTCAGGGACGGCTCAGGCGTCCCCTGATCAAGGACTGGCAAGAGGCCAACCCGCGGCCGTACTGGTGGTCCACCAGCGGTCGCAGCAGCGACAAGTTAGTCTGGATTCAAGTAGCTGGAGCTGAATGGGCCGCCACCAAAGGCTTCAGCTCTGGCCTGGTGTTGCTCGATTTGCAGAAGGCTTTCGAGCACGTCTCCCACGCAGAGCTCCTCTCTGCGGCGCTGCGTACGAATTTTCCGATTCGCCAGCTGAAGCTCCTCGTGGAGCTCTACAGGTCCCCACGTGTTCTCTCCCTCAACGATGCTGTATCGCAGCCCTTGGCCGCGAACCAAGCGGTGCTGCCAGGATGCCACTTCGCAACGGTCATGCTGCAGCTAGTGCTCTTGCTGCCTGTAGATCGAGTGTGCGCTACGTTCCCTCGCGTTGACTTGGGCATAGTAGTAGATGATTTCGGTTTGCAAAAGATAGGGTGCGCTACTGATGTAGAACACGAGCTCTCTAATGCCACCACCCTGCTGCACACCGAACTCAAGAAGATTGGTCTCGTCGTGCACAGTCGGAAGGGTCGTGTCGTCGCGTCGGATAAAGGGTTGAGAGATCGGATAGTGCAGCGGGTGAAGTCTGTCAAGTTGAAAGGGGTCTCCAGTGAGCGCAACTTGGGGATCGACTTTGCCTGTGCTAGAGTTATGGCCAAAGAGACTCGTGCTGCTAGGATGCGTCCAGCTATTGCTCGGGCGCGGAAGCTGCACAGTTTCGCCAAAGTGATTAAAAAAACGCCGTGTGCATCATATGATGTCGGCTGCTTGCTTGGCCTCCCTCAAGTATGGGGGCAACGTGTATGGCAGCAACAACACTCAGCTACGCACCGCTCGCGCGATGCAAGCTTATGTGCAAGTCAACAGTTTGGCTGGTAGATCTATCACGCTACTTTTAATGCTTGCGGAGGTCCCGCGGTGTGATCCTGTGTATCGTCTCAACATGGACCCGCTGCTTGCCTTCGCCAGCGCCGTTTGGGATTTGTGGCTCCCAGCCAAGCTGCTCGAGCAAGGCATCACTGAAGCCTATGAGCGAATCCAGCAGAGTGGCAACGCCTGGGGTAGCGTTCGTGGCCCGTTCTCGGCCTGTGCTGCCACGGCGATCCGCCTTGAGATCCTGGTCCAAGGGTTCCAATGGTCTCACTCTGTGCTTGGACGCATCTCTGTCCAAGAAGTCTCGCCTCGCACGGTAGGGCTATGGCTGGTGCGAGTTATTGATTTTTGGCTCTGGTCCCGCGTCGCGCAGACAGAAAAGATGCCAGAGCTGCAAGACGGATGCTTGTTTCAGCCCTTGGTGTCGCTCATGCAAGGTAAGGAGCTCTTGCCTACGGAAAAAGGCTACCTCAAGAGTGTTGTACCAGGCGGCCAGTGGCCACAGCATCGACAGTGGAGCACCGGAATGACCGATTCGCCTGTGTGTTTGGCTTGCCGCCAGAACCCGTGCACGCTCAGGCACAGGCACACGGCTTGCGGAATGCAGGAGGAGGTGATGGAGGCTAAGGATATTCCGTCCTACCTCGGCCCTCTGTCGCGCGCTGCCGCCGCCTCCCCTCTCACCAACCTCTTTGCTGAGAGGCTGCTCGTGCCTGCTGCTGTGCTGCCTGCCTCCACCAAACCTCCCGAGAGATGGTTCGGCGGCGGTCCCACAGAGATGGATGGGCATATTTTCTTGGACGGCTCCTGGCACGACCAGGATCTGCCCGCCCACGCTCAGGCCGCGGGGTGGGCTGTCGTCGCTGTCGAGGCCGATTCGGCTAAAGTGCGGTCTGTGCTCGTCGGAGTTCTGCCTGGCACGCTCGTAGACATCGATGCGGCCGAGCTCACTGCTTTCCTCAGGGGTCTCCAGCATGCCACCCCTGGGGCCACTTTTTACACCGATTCGAGGTTCGTTTTCGAGGGCGTGCTTGTTCGCGGTCGCAGGCACTGCTGTAGCAGCAGCAGCGCCTGGGCTGAAATTTGGAGACTCGTGTGGGCCAGGATTGACGACTGGGGTGGAGTGCAATCCTTCGCTCTAATCAAGGTCCCAGCTCACACCACGCGTGCTGCAGTGCAAGCGGGTAGAGTGTCTCAGTTTTGTCGTGACGGCAACGGGGAGGCCGATGATTGGGCCAAGTGGAGCACGGAGCGCGCCAGAGTGCCAGCTGAGCTTCGTACTACCAGGCAGTCCAAAGCGCGCGTGCTCCGACATTATGCCAGATGGTGCGCGCGCGTTGGGCCACGTTTGTGTGATTGTGACTCGTTGCATGTGCAGGTCAAGGCGAGGGCTCAGAGAGTGAAGGTTCCTCCTCCGCTTGAGGTCCTCCCTCCTCCTCCCACCCGTACGCCACGAGCCCTCGCCCAGGCTGACTCGGCATGCGTGCGCATCGCCGCCGCTGGCGATCGCCAGCACGTCTGTCATCTTTTCCAGCTCACAGGCGGGGAGTGGTGCGTCGCCTGTCTTGTGCGTGGGCTGGGGGGCAGGAAGGTCTCCCAGCAGTTCCAGCAAGCCTGTCTGGGGAATCCTCTCCCTGGATCGCATGGCTTTCGTGTTTTGCAGAATTTGTCGCGTGATCCTGCACGCTTCAGCCTGAACAAGCGCTGGCACCTGCTGCGCCAGCGCCTGCTGTCCGCTGAAACGATCCGCGCGGGGGAGACGTCGTCTGCGCGTGGCGCCTCCTCCGCGTCGATTGCTTCGGTGGGCTAACTCGTCTGGCTTTGATACCGCTCGTCATCGAGCGGTCGGAGGCGCCGCCCTCGTGCCCTGCTCAGTGCGGGGCCGAGGCGGCGTAAGCGGCGCGTGGCGTGGAGATACTCTTCGCGCCAGTCGTCGTCGAGGAGGAGGACGAGGAGGAGGAGGAGGAGGAGGAAGAGGAGGAGGAGGAGGAGGAGGAGGAGGGGAGGAGGAGGAGGAGGAGGTGGAGGAGGATGGAGGATGGACGAGGAGGAGCAGGAGCAGGAGCAGGAGCAGGAGCAGGAGCAGGAGCAGGAGCAGGAGGAGCAGGAGCAGGAGGAGGAGGAGGAGGAGGAGCAGGAGCAGGAGGAGGAGGAGCAGGAGGAGAATGAGGAGGAGGAGGAGGAGGAGGAGGAGGAGGAGGAGGAGGAGGAGGAGGAGGAGAAGGAGGAGGAGGAGGAGGAGGAGGGGAAGGGCGAACAGGATGGCCAGAGGCCTCTTGGATGCCTCTCGGATTCTCCTCGGATGTCTCGGGGGAGCGTCCTCAAGGCTTCTTAAAGCGTCTTGGGGGCGTCTTGGCGGTCCCGGAGGCTCCTTGGAGCGTATTGGGTGCCTCGGGGGAGCCTCCTGGGGCCGCTTGGGGCCCCATTGGGTGCCTCTTGGAGGCCTCTTCGGGCCATCTTGGGGCCATCTTGGCGCCTCTTGGGGCCTCCCGGGCGTCTCTTGGGGCCATCTTGGGAGAGATCGATCAAAGAAAGGGGGTTCCTTAATTAGCCCTGCCCCTCCAGAACGCCTCGGGGGCCACGATCCTCGTGAGGTGTGACAGAGTAATTCGCTTCCCAGGGGCCCATCTTGGGCCATCTTGGACGCTCTGCCGACCAGCGGCCCCCCCGTCCAGGTCCAGGGGAGGGGGTTAGGGGGAGGGGTAAACCTCTCCCCGAAGGGGAAGAAGCGAAGAGGGAAAGGAAACTCCATAAACCACCTACGCCCAGAGGGTTGGTGGGATTCAGATGTACGTTCAATCTTGACTTTCAATGTATTGCGGTGCGTACCGGTGTTGTGCCTCCAGCTTAGGCTTGAAGATCACACCACAATTCGAATTGAAAACTTGGATTTAGAGCTAAGCCCGCAAGTTCATTCACCATTGCATGGCTCTTGCCATTCCTCCGTAGGCATTTCGGATCTAGCTGCTGCGATTCCGGGTGTTTCTCCAACTTGTCCCAATGGCGAAGAACAGAACCAGCGGGATTGAGGCCAAGATCGCCAGATTGGAAGTGAAAAAAGCGGAGCATCAAATGAAAATGTACGGCATCAACAAGAAGCTTGCGAAATACCGAAAGCGGCTACAACTCGCTCTCGCTTCTGGCGCGCACAGTCGCTCTTCAAGTTCGTCGTCGTCGAGCTCGTCTACTTCAGCTTCTGCCGGCCGCGAGCTGCCAAGTCGTCTTGCGCTTTGTGACGCTCCCGCCAACGCTGTGCCTCCTGCAGCTGGCGCCGCTGCCGATAGTGACACACCTGCTCTTCCAGCTCCTGCCACCGCCAGCGTCGACGGTCCGGCCCCCGCGCCCGTGAGAAGGCAGCGCGCGCGGAAGTACCCGATCCTTGAGGGATCGTGCCCGCTGCGCCACTGCAAAGCTAAGGACTGGCCCGTTGGTGGGCGCACACACGTGCACAGTGCAAATGATTGCCAGAAGAAGCGGGCGTGAGAAAAGCATCAGCCTTACTATTGACATTGCTGCAACGAGACGACGACGACTGCGCCGACGGCGGCGAGGTCCCGCCGCGCTGCCCACAGAGGCCCCAGACACAGCCCACAGAGGCCCCGCGACGCTGTCCACCGAGGCCCCGCCACGCTGCCACAAAAGCCCCAGACACAGCCCACAAACGGCCCACGACGCCACGCTGCCCACTCAGGCCCCGCCGCGCTGCCCACAGAGGCCCCGGACACAGCCCACAGAGGCCCGACGAGGCTGCCCACTGAAGCCCCGACGCTGCCCACAGAGGCCCCAGACACAGCACGCAGAGGCCCCGCGAGGCTGCCCTGCCCACAGAGGCCCCGCCGCGCTGCCCACCGAGGCCCCGGATCCAGCCCGCAGAGGCCCCAGACGCGCCCACCGAGGCCCCGCCGCGCTGCCCGCAGAGGCCCCAGACACAGCCCACAGAGGCGGCACGACGCTGCCCACCGAGGCCCCGCCACGCTGCCACAGAGGCCCCCGATGCAGCCCACAGAGGCCCCGCGACGCTGCCCACCGAGGCCTTGCCACGCTGCCCACAGAGGCCCCAGACACAGCCCACAGAGGCCCCACGAGGCTACCCACTGAGGCACCGACGCTGCCCACAGAGGCCCCAGACACAGCCCGCAGAGGCCCCGCGATGCTGCCCACTGAGGCCTCGCCGCGCTGCCCACCCCGCCACGCTGCCAACCGAGGCCCCGGCCGTCGCCCACAGAGACCCCGAGTGCACCCACTGGCCCCAACACACAGAGAGGCCCCGCCAGGTAGCCCATTGAGCAGAGGCCCCAGCACGCCGCCCGCCAAGGCCCCCGACGCAACCCACAGTGGCCCCAGGCGCAGCCCACTGGGGCCCCAAGCGCGCCCGCGGTGGACAGAGGCCCCACCTCGCCGCCCATTGAGCCCCCCCCCCCCACGCCCACGCCCCACCCCCGCGCGCCACGCAGCCCAGCGGCCCAAGAAGAAGCCCACGGGGCTGCAAACGCGCCCGCGGAGACCCCGACAACCTGCCCACTGAGGCTCTCCCAGAGGCCCTGTCACGATGCCCACAGAGGCCCCGCGACGCTGCCCACAGAGGCTCCGACACGCTGCCCACTGAAACCCCCGACCTCCAACCCCCTTGTTCCCCTTTGAGTGGGGCATGGTGTAATGCGTTCCGACTGCATCTTCAGGCCCGTAATTCCCCCGCCCCACATTCTTCCCCCTCTTACACAGCAGCACAGTTGCGCATGAGCAGGTGGGCATCTCCTGGCCAAGTCGTCGATTGCACATTTCCCACGAAAGTTTAAACAGGAGTTGGGGTCAGCCCTGGCCTCGGGACCTCTGGGGGCCTCTTGGAGGCATCTTTGTGCTCTCTAGGGGAACTTGTCGGAGCCGTTCGGGCCCCCCTGGGGCTCTCTGGCGAGTCGTCTGCTTCGTGCGTGACTTGTTGGGGTCATCCTGGACGCCGTCGGCGACAAACATGGACGGCCCCCATTGGCCTCACCCATCAGGAGAGAGATCGCCTCCAGAGGGCCCTCTCGGGAGCATTTGCGGGGAACTTCCCCTCCTGGGCAACGTTGGGGTCATCTTGAGGTGGCAAACGGCAATCGAAAGCGAACGTGCGAGAGGGCCTCAATCATCGAACAAGTGAATAATTGGCACGGCTCGGTGAACGGGACATTCTGTGCGCCATCTTGGAGGCCGCCTCGAGCCATCTTTGAACCATGCTGGGCAATCTTGGGCGCTCCGGCTGTTAGCAGGGAGGCGCCCCCAGGCTCCAAAGACGCGGATAAGGGTGCTGGATTTGCTCGCATGGCCTCCAATGGCGTTGCCTCCGCCTGGTTCCACACATCGGGTTCCACGCACATTGCTACAATAAACCAGTCGAGTCGTGGGGGCCAACTCGCTGGCATCTCGACCCATCTGCAGTTACATGCATTTTCGCTTCTAGCCTCACTCGTGAACTTGACATATTTGTCCATGCGGGTATGCACTTGAGGTTGCACTCTGAACGGATGCATGGCGAAATGTTGTTTCATGCGCCGATGCTATCTTGTGGTCGCTTCCTCTCGTCGAGGTGCCTCTTCCATGGTCCTTTGCCCGAATTCTTGACGCTTCGCGTGTCCCCACCATGGGCTCTCCTCAGGGCCGGCCCTTGCCCGTGCTCGGGGGTGGTGGGATCCTGGAGTCTCGCGGTCGCCTCGGAGTGGCTCAGCCCTCCGTCACACCCAGTGCTCCATCCTGACCCCGCCCCAGCCGTTCAGGCAGGTCTACGCCGTCTTCTCGGTTCGTGCTCAGCTCACCTGGCTGGCATGCGCCGCTGGCACGGTCTTGGCCCGCGGCGCCCCGCCAGCGACTCGGCCGTCGTTTACTTCGCTGTCGCGACCACCAGGCGTGAGAGGGGCGCGGGCAGGAAGCTCACCTGCGTTCTCGCCTTCGCTGAGTGGTCCGCGCCGCAGGGCGTGCACCGAATTCCCTGGCATTTTGCTCTGGGCTGCACGTTGCTCGAGCTTCCCTGGGCGCTGTCAGCCAGTCAGCCCTCGCCCTGCTGCCCCAGCGGCCGCCTTGTGAGCTGGCCCGGCCGGCCTGTTCCGCGCCCTGCAGCTAATTAGGCTTGTTTCCGTGCCCCGGGCAGCTTCTGTCTCCGCCCGCGCTCCTCGCCGGCGGACGCGACCGAAAACAAAAATACCCCGACCATCACTTTCAAAAGCGATCTCAAGGCGACGTGCTCCGATCAGCGAAGCGCCGCATCTTGCAGTCCAGGAGCGAAGCGAAAATGCCCTGGCGGAGTTTCAAAGGAGACGCAGGAGGAGCAACGGCAGGAGGAGAAGGAAGGAAAATGAAACGGAGGAGGGAGGACGAGGAGGAGGACGAGGACGAGGGCGAGGAGGCGGAAGGGGAGGATGGCGAGCAACAACAAATTAATTGCCCGGAACACGTTCCAATTCAATTTCATGTGGACCCCAGGCGCGAGGAGAACGACGAGGATGAGGAGGTGGGAGGATTGGGGGGCTGAGGAGGCGGGAGGTTGGGGGGGGCTGCCGGAACCAGAGCAAGAACCGCAGCCAGATTCGAAACTGGAGCCAGAACCACAACCATGACCTGAGTCAGAAACGCAACCAGAATTAGACACAGAGCCTGACTCAAAGGCAACCGGAGCCATAACCATTGCCATCGCTAGAGTCAGAGCCCGCGCCGGGGCCACGCCGCGTGCCAGAGCCACAACCACATATCATGTCTTGACAATTCCGCAGCACAGTTTACCGGCTCTTGCTTCAGGCATGTGCGAGAGCATTCCCCGAGCCTCAGTTAATGTAGGGTCCGGAATTATAAAGCGGGCCCCCCCCCCCCCCCCCCCCTGACCTCTCCCGGGGGGGGGGGATAGCGCCCCCGGCAGGGAGTATTTTATTATTCTTCGCCGCCGCCGCCGCCGCCGCCGTCGTCGTCGTCGTCGTC
>CAUYUJ010006136.1:256800-259300 GCA_963575745.1 Prorocentrum cordatum
CGACGACGACGACGACGACGGCGGCGACGACGACGACGACGACGACGACAACGGCGACGACGACGGCGGCGGCGGGGGCGGCGGCGGCGACGACGACGACGACGACGAGGAGCTGGCCCAGCCCGTGGGCCAGGCCGCGGGGCCCGACGAGGACGACGACCCGGAGCTGGCTCGCCTGGTGCCGCGGGGGCCCCTGGCACACGCTTCGGGTGCCCACGCCCAGGGCGTGCAGGCCGACCACTGCGACGACGACGGCGACGGCGGACACGGCGACGACGACGGCGACGCCGACGCCGACGCCGACGCCACCGCCGCCGCCGACGACGAGGACGACGCCGCCGATGACGACGACGACGACGCCGCCGAAGCTGACGACGACGACGACGACGACGACGACGACGAAGACGACGAGGACGGCGGAGGCGACGACGCCGACGACGGCGGCGGCGGCGACGACGACGACGACGACGGCGACGACGATGGGCTAAGCCATACCATTGGCGCAAAGCAGACGGCCAAGCTCCAGCTGACGGACGTGCGCTTCGCGAAGATGGCTAAGGACCGGCAGCGAGCGGTGGGCCATCAGCTCCGCACAGCAGCCCGGGTGCAAGCGGCAGCAGAGGGTGTGGCACCTCGGCACCAGGCTTCGCAGCAGGCCCTGATGTACCAGGCCACTGAGATGCAGCAGGCATGCGAGGCCGACGCGGAGCGCGGCGGGGTCCTGAAGGCCGCGCGGATGGCTCGGCTGCTCACGTTCACAGGCACCGCGGACGGGGGCTTCAGGCTGCTGGACGGCCCGGAGTGGGAGCCTTATTCAAGTGGCTTCCGACATTCCGACGACCCCCAGAGGGGCCCAGAGCTTGCGACGATCGTGGAAATGAGTTACTTGCCTTCGACCTTCCGGGTTCTCTTGTGGGCCTCTTGGAGCTCTTGAGGGCCCCTGGAGCCGTCTTGAAAGCCTCGTCGTGGGGCAAGCTAGGTGCGCTAGCGGAAAATCTGACGTGCTACCCCTCCCTCCCACCCCTTACCATGGAGAGTATTATTCATTGTGTGTCATCGTGGAGGCGGACAGCCAAAAGTCTCACACGCCTTTTCACACCCGGCCAGCGGGGGTCGGCGGACCCCTGGTTCAGCGGCAGGCTGTGCGACGCCGTGGTGCTCCAGCACGCGGCGGGGCTGGTGGACAAGGGCGGGGTGGTGCGCCCGCCGCGGCCTGACTGGGGAGCTCTCCGGCCTCTCAGGCAGCGCTTGAGAGACGCTGCCGACGCAGCCCGCGCGCACGCTCAGCTCTCCCAGAGAGGCGGCATGAACCAGGCGCAGCTGACGCTGGAGAAGGCCGCCCAGGCCGCACGGGACCAGCAGGAGGACGCCGAGCTCTTCGGCGAGGGCGGCCGGGGCACCACCTTCCACGAGGCCTTGCAGGGATGCGCGCAGCCAGCGTGCTCGGGGAGTATGGACATCCAGTTCGCCGAGGTGTGCCTCGCAGACTTGCCAGAGGGCGCGGGCCAGCTGGTTGCCTGCCTCCACCCACGGCAGCGGGCAGAGCTCTACAAGACGGGCTTCGTGGCGCTGGTGGGGCCACAGGGACCCAGCAAGGCAGGCAAGAAGGCAAAGACGCGAGAGGAGAAGAAGCACGCCGCTGAGCTGCGCAAGCAGGGGAAAGACCGCCGCAGGCAGCAGCGGAAGAAGGAGCTTTTGCAGCTCTGCAGGGATCAGGGTGCCCAGGCCGCCCTGGCGCCCCTCCGCCCACAGACGGGGAAGGCGAAGACGGCCGCAGAGAGAAAGAAGCAGCAGAAGCGCTCGAGGAGGAAGACGAAGCCTTGCTCGAAGACGAAGCCCAGCCTGCGGAGCAAGCCCTCCCTGAAGCAGAAGCCCTCGAGGCTGGCGCGGACCTGGGCCAAGGCAGCGCAGAGGCGGCTGGAGGCGCAGCAGCTCCGGAAGGAAATGCAGGACCTTTTGAAGCCAGGAGCAGCAGCGCTCGCGAAGCAGCGCCCACCAGCAGGGCCAGAGCAGCGGAGCTCCCAGCGCCACCGGCCAGGAGGAGGACAAGAGCAGCACCAGCAGCTCCAGCACCAACACCAGCGCTCTACTACAGGCCCTTTGCCGGGCGGCGCTGCAGGCGAAGGTGGAACAGACTCGACTGGCCTTCGAGAGCGCGGCGGCGACCCAGGCAGCCACGGCTGCCTTGCAGGGCTTGAGGAAGGGGGCGAAGGAGGCGGCCCCAGGAGCTGCTGCTGCTGCCAAGGCAGCCGCGAAGCTCGCCACGGCAGCCACGGAGGCAGCGGCGCAGGCGAGCGCGAAGGCTGACCTGGTGTCGGCGGCGAACAAGAAGGCAGACCCACTGCGCGCAGGCCCGCTGGCGGAGCGCGCCTCGGAGGCCACGGCGGCGGCTGCCCCGGTGCCCAAGAAGGGCGACATCGTCCGCCTGGAGTCGGACGAGCACCCGCTGCGGCTGGATTGGGGCAAGTGGGGCCCGGCAATGAGTGCCACCAGCAACCTG
>CAUYUJ010006136.1:264300-278600 GCA_963575745.1 Prorocentrum cordatum
TATTTGTCCGACATTTGCCCGATATTGCCACCCCGAGCCAGGTGCTTCGGAATCTCCCGTGTCGTCAGAGGCATCGTCCGAGGAGCATGGATATTGTTAACTCGTTTCAATTTGTTTGCTCTGCGCAGTGAGGACGTGCCGAATGTGCTGTTTCGAGCCGTTGAGTGGTAGAGTGATGCATTCGGTTCAGTTGCAACGCAGCCTTTGCAGGCAAATCAGTAGAGAAGAGATTGCCATCCCGCCACCGTTTATATGTCCGATGATTTGTCCGATGTTGCCATCCCGCCACCGTTTGTTTTGTGGGTCCGAGGCAGCTCAGATGGCTGATGGGTTCTCCTGGGAAACGTCTCGGGGGCGTCTGGGGGGCATTTGTTGGGCCCCTCGTTTTTTTTTTGAGGGCTCTCGCGGGACTCCCTGGGGACACCTCGGGGCTTCTCTGGGGCGTCTCGGGGGTCGTCTGGGGAGGGCGTTCTGGGGCCGAAGGCTCCACATGTCTGTTCGGATTCCCCTTCCGGGCTTCCTCTTGAGGCTGTCCTCGGGCTCTCTTGGGCCGTCTTGATGCTTCGTTGTGGAAGTACTTGGAACCCGCTCGGGGGCTTCTCGGGGGCCTCTTGTGTCATCTGGTAGGGATATTGGGGAGCTATTGGGCCGTCTCGGAAGCCTCTCGGGGGCGTCTTGGGAACGTGTTTTGAGCCTCCTGGGTTTTTTTTTTGGGCTCTCGCAGGGCCCCCTGGGGACACCTCGGGGCTTCTCTAGGGCGTCTCGGGGGCCTCCTGGGGGGGCGTTCTGTGGCCGAAGACTCCAAATGTCTGTTTGGATTCCCCCTTCTGGTCCTCCTTTTGAGGATGCCCTGCTTTCTCTTGGGTAGTGGCCATTGTAAGCATGCATATATATATATATATATATATATATATATATATATCTTAGAATACACACGGCAATACTATGACAAACAGATTCGGACACGACCGGATTACGGCAGGTAAGGTCACCGAAAGCGGCAGCAGCAGGAGCAGAATGATAATATAAGGAGTACAGTAGCGGCAGCAGCTGCGTCTTCTTTTGCCATCCTCTCCCTCACTCCTCCGTTGCCTTTTTGGGTCAAGATCTCAGAGCGATTGCGGGCGTATCCCGACAGCTCTGGTTGCCGGGCGCGCCGCCCGCGACCGCGCATTTGCTGGGTGCGCCGCCGTGCCGTTTCAAAATGTAAATAATTTATTTTTGTGTTTTTCTTCTGGTGTGTCGGGCGCGCGGCCGTGCCATTTCAGATTGCAATTTGCTAAGTCTGATGCTTTTCTTCTGGTTCGCTGGATGCGGAGCCGTGCCGTTTCAGAATGAAAATTCTTAATTATTATCATTTTTCTAGTGTGTGTTGGGCGCGCGGCCGCGCCGTTCGAGATTGCAAACTCTTAATTATCATGTTTTCCTTCTGGCGTGCTGGGCGCGCGGCCGTCCTGTTTCAGAATGTCAATTGTTAATTCTTATCCTTTTCTTCTGGTGCGCCGCGTGCGCGGCCGTGCCGCTCCAGAACCTAAATTGTTAATTATTAGCATTTTCCCCTGTTGCGCTTGGTGTGCGGTCGCGCCATTTCATATTCGAAATTGCTAATTCTTGTGATTTTCTTTTGGTGTGTTCGGCGCGCAGCCGTGTCATTTCAGATTCGAATTTGCTCGTGCCGTTTTATATTCCAAATTGGTAATTCTCGTCTTTTTCCTCTGGTGCACTGGGTGCGCGGCTGTGCCGTTCCAGATTGCAAATTCTTATTTTTTTTGTTTTTCTTTGGGCGCGCTGGGTGCGCGGTCGCCCCGTGGCCGCCCCGTTTCAGAATGTCAATTACATTATTATTCTTTCCTCTGGTGCGCTTCGCGCGCGGCCGCGCCGTTTCATATTGCAAAGTGCTAATTCTTATGGTTTTCTTCTGATGTGCGACTGCGCCGCTTCAGATGGTAATTTGCTAATTATCATGCTTTCCTTCTGGTTTGTTGGGTGCGTGGCCGTGCCGTTTCAGAATGTACATTTTTAATCATTATCCTTTCCTTCTGGTGCGCTGCGTGCGCGCCGTTTCAGAATAAAAATCCCTAATTATCATGCTTTTCGTTTGAGGTGCCGGGGCGCGGCCGTGCCGTTTCAGATTAGAATTTGCTAATTCTTGCGATTTCTTTTTCGTGCGCTCGAAGCGCTGTCGCGCAGTTTCAGATTGCAAACTGCTTATTATTCTATTTTTCTTTTGGCATGCTGGGCGGGCGGTTGCGCCGTTCCAGAATGCAAAAAGTTTATTCTCATGCTTTTCTTCTGGTGTGCTCGGTGGCCGGCCGCGCCGTTTCAAAATGTAATTTGTTAATTCTTATGCTTTTCTTCGGGTCTGCTGGGTGCGCGAGGCGCCTTTTCAGAATATAAATTGTTATTCGCGCACCGAACAGATTAGAAGAAAATCATAAGAATCAGCAATTTGCAATTTAAGTCGGCACGGCCACGCACCCAGCACATCAGAAGAAAAATAATCAGAATAAGCAGCCTGCAATCTGAAACGGCACGGCCGCGCACCGAGCACAGTAGAAGAAACTAATAAGAACTACGAATTTGCAAACTAAAACGGCACGGCCGCGCACCGAGCACCCAAGCAAAAAACGATGGCAAGCGCGCAAAAATAAATATGAGAATTACGAATATGCAATCTAAAACACCCAGCACACAAGAAGAAAAGCATAAGAATGAGTACTTTGCCATCTGAAACGGCGCGACCGCGCACAAAGCGCACCAGAGAAAACACATCCAGAATTCACATTCTGAAAGGGCACGGCCGCGCGCCCTGCGCACGAGAAAAAATCATTAGGCCGCGCCGTTTCAGATTGCAAACCGCTAATTCTTATGATTTTCTGTTGGTTTGTTTGGTGCGCGGCTCTGCCGTTTCAGATTGCAAATTGTTAATTATTTTGCTTTTCTTTTGCTGTGTTGGGTGCGCGGCTGTGCCGTTCCAGATTGCAATCTCTCAATTCTCATTCTTTTCTTATGATGTGCCGGGCGCGCGGCCGCGCCGTTTCAGAATGCGCGCTGCTCAGTCATCCTTTTCTTGGTGCATTGCATGCGCGGCCGCGCCCTTGCAGATTGCAATCTGCTAATTCTTATATGTTTCTTATCTTGTGTTGCGCGGCCATATTGTTTCAGAATGTAAATTCTTAATTATTGTCCTCTTCTTCTGGTGTATTCGGTGCGCAACCGTGCCGTCTCAGGTTGCAAGCTGATAATTCTTAGTATGTTTTCCCGGTGTGCTGGGTGTGCGGCCGTGCCGTTTTAGATTGGACACGGGTAATTGTTATCTTTTCTCACATTCGTCACGCACACGTTTGCCCGCATTGTTCAGAGTGATGTTACTTACGTTTACGTGGTTTCGGCTCTTGTTGTTTACACTCACGTCTCACGTTGTTTGTGCCCGCGTTGTTCGTGTTCAGAATTGTTTCTCGTCTCAAATTCTCGTTCACAAGAAGTCGTCTGTCATCTGAATCCGTCGCTCGTTTATCATTTCAAGTCATTTTTGATCCGAAAGCGCACGGGCGCTATTCTTCGTCCTTGACGGTCGCGCGGGTCGTCGGCGATTTCCCAGCGCCAGAACATTTATTCCCAGCCCTCCTTGGTTGGGTATTCGTTTTGAATAGAGCAGTGTGGTCGCGTCCTTCCTCCTCCCGCCTCCCGCCTCTTTCCTGCCTCTATCTGTCTTGCCGGCGGGGGGCTGCGATCTGTGAAACTGTCGCCACTTTCGAGGCCTGCTGGGGGGCCCGGCACAGCGAGGGCCACGGGCGGACCCAAATTAGACTTCGCCATCCCTGGGGGGCTGCGATCTGCAAAACTGTCGCCATTTTCGAGGCCTGCTGGGGGGCCCAGCACAGTGAGGGCCACGGGCGGACCCAAATTAAACCTCGCCATCCCTGGGGGGCTGCGATCTGTGAAACTGTCGCCACTTTCGAGGCCTGCTGGGGGGGCCCAGCACAGTGAGGGCCACGGGCGGACCTAAATTAGACCTCGCCATCCCTGGGGGGGCGCGATCTGCCAAACTGTCGCCATTTTCGAGGCCTGCTGGGGGGCCCAGCACAGTGAGGGCCACGGGCGGACCCAAATTAGACCTCGCCATCCCTGGGGGGCTGCGACCTGCGAAGCTGTCGCCATTTTCGAGGCCTGCTGGGGGGCCCAGCACAGTGAGGGCCACGGGCGGACCCAAATGAGACTTCGCCATCCCTGGGGGGCTGCAATCTGCGAAACTGTTGCCACTTTCGAGGCCTGTTGGGGGGCCCAGCACAGCGAGGGCCACACGCAGATTCAAATTAGACCTCGCCATCCCTGGGGGGCTGCGATTTGTGAAACTGTCGCCACTTTCGAGGATTGGGGGCCCAGCAAAGTGCGGCCACACGCAGACCTCGAAGTGACTAGGGGTGCTCAGGGATTGTTAATAATCAGCTTTATCTAGTCCTTGTCCTGTAGCCAGTGTCCTGCGAGTCCTCCGAATTCCGTCTGCAGACATATGTAACCCTCGCTCTGTCATCGCCCCCCTTACAAAGTGTCCTAAACTATTTGCGCCCTGCGTTTGCGCAGGGGTTGGGTACGTCGCCAGGGTAATTATTCTTCGCCCAAAGGATGTTTTTTTTCCCAACCCTCCTTGGTTGGGTATTCGTTTTGAATAGAGCAGTGTGGTCGCGTCCCTTCTCCCGCCTCCCGCCTCTTCCTGTCTTGCCCGCGGGGGGCTGCGATCTGTGAAACTGTCGCCACTTTCGAGGCCTGCTGGGGGGCCCAGCACAGTGCCACGGGCGGACCCAAATTAGACCTCGCCATCCCTGGGGGGCTGCGATCTGCGAAACTGTCGCCATTTTCGAGGCCTGCTGGGGGGCCCAGCACAGCGAGGGCCACGGGCGGACCCAAATTAGACCTCGCCATCCCTGGGGGGCTGCGATCTGTGAAACTGTCGCCACTTTCGAGGCCTGCTGGGGGGCCCAGCACAGTGAGGGCCACGGGCGGACCCAAATTAGACCTCGCCATCCCTAGGGGGCCGCGATCTGCGAAACTGTCGCCATTTTCGAAGCCTGCTGGGGGGCCCAGCACAGTGAGGGCCACGGGCGGACCCAAATTAGACCTCGCCATCCCTGGGGGGCTGCGATCTGCGAAACTGTCGCCATTTTGCGGGGGGCCTGCTGGGGGGCCCAGCACAGTGAGGGCCACGGGCGGACCCAAATGAGACCTCGCCATCCCTGGGGGGCTGCGATCTGTGAAACTGTCGCCACTTTCGAGGCCTGCTGGGGGGCCCAGCACAGTGAGGGCCACGCGCAGATTCAAATTAGACCTCGCCATCCCTGGGGGGCTGCGATCTGTGAAACTGTCGCCACTTTCGAGGCCTGCTGGGGGGCCCAGCACAGTGAGGGCCACGGGGATTCAAATTAGACCTCGCCATCCCTGGGGGGCTGCGATCTGTGAAACTGTCGCCACTTTCGAGGCCGGCCTGCTGGGGGGCCCAGCACAGTGAGGGCCACGCGCGGATTCAAATTAGACCTCGCCATCCCTGGGGGGCTGCGATCTGCGAAACTGTCGCCACTTTCGAGGCCTGCTGGGGGGCCCAGCACAGTGAGGGCCAGGGGCGGACCCAAATTAGACCTCGCCATCCCTGGGGGGCTGCGATCTGTGAAACTGTCGCCATTTTCGAGGCCTGCTGGGGGGCCCAGCACAGTGAGGGCCACGCGCAGATTCAAATTAGACCTCGCCATCCCTGGGGGGCTGCGATCTGCGAAACTGTCGCCATTTTCGAGGCCTGCTGGGGGGCCCAGCACAGTGAGGGCCACGCGCGGATTCAAATTAGACCTCGCCATCCCTGGGGGGCTGCGATCTGCGAAACTGCCGCCATTTTCGAGGCCTGCTGGGGGGCCCAGCACAGTGAGGGCCACGGGCAGATTCAAATTAGACCTCGCCATCCCTGCGGGGCTGCGATCTGTGAACCTGTCGCCACTTTCGATGCCTGCTGTGATCCCCGTTTTCGAAGTGGCTAGGAGTGCTCAGGACTTGTAAATCATCAGCTTTATCAAGCCCTTTTCCTGTAGCCAGTGTCCTGCGAGTCTCCCGAATTCCGTCTGCAGACATATGTAACCCTCGCTCCGTCTTCCCCCTTTATAAAGTATCCTAAACTATTTGCGCCCCGCTTTTGCGCAGGGGTCGGGTACGTCGCCAGGGTAATTTTTTAATTCTTGATCCTACATTATTGTTCGCAGGGCTCGTGGTTCTCGGCGATATACGAGAAGTTCGTCCGGCATGTTCCGTTTCTCCACGGCGCGGTTCCGCGCGGCGGCAGCGGCTGCCCCTGCGCTCGCGGCCGCGCGCGTCGGCGGCGAGAAGCGGCAGGCGCCGGTGCGTTGCGCCGGCGACGCGCCCCAGTTCCGCTCAAAGACGCGCGCGGCCTGGGAGGCGGTCGACGACGCCTTCGAAGGTCAGGCCATCTTTGGTGCGAAGGCGGCCGAGACGATCATGCGCCAGGCGGCGCGCGCGCCCCGCCACGAGTTCCCGTACGGCGTGGCGCTGACAGCCCAGCTGCTGGCCTGCACCAACGGTGCTCGTACGGCCATATTCCCCGGGTCGTCCAGCCCGCTCGCCCTCCCCGTGTTCAACATGAACTACCCGCAGACGAGGAAGAGCTCGGGCTTCACCACGGGCAACAAAGTCGGGCACGAAATGGACCAGGCTGCCCTGGGCGTCGCCAAAGGCATGGTGGCGCGCGAGCTCGGCGTGGCGGAGCGCGACCTCCCCCCCGTGAAGATCCAGTCCAACACGCCCACGAGCTTCACCGAAGCAGCCTTCTTCCAGCGCTGCGGTGGGGACTGGAACCAAATCGTGACCAACCCCGCCTACGACGTGCCTGGCCGCTGCAAGTTCCACCAGCTCATCAATATGGACGATTTGTACAAGTACCTCAAGATGCTCGGCTGCGTCTCGGGCACCAACGCCGGGAAACCGGATTCCGCGGCCAGCTCGGTGACGGACGCGAGGTGAACAAGTTGTTCCAGACTGGAACGGCTGCTTTGGCCACCAAGACTGCCAGGACCTTGGGACAGGGTGGCGCCCCCCCCATCTCTTTGGGCGTCACGGGCAATGGCCACCCGGCCATTATGATACCCATGCTACGAGGGGATTTCGGGTCGGACATCGCCGCGTGTTGCCACCGGCATCTCATCGCGTCCGGCGCGCCCGTCGAGCCGCACCAAGCCTTGCCAAGGAGCTTGCTGCTGCCCCCAGACCACCCGAGGTGGGTCTGGCCGCCGCTCCTGGAGGTCATGATCGAGCCCCTCGAACTGCCGGCTGGCGCCACGCACCGCGACGTCGCCCGACGTCAATTGCAGCCCGCCCGTTCTGGCCCCGCCGAAGCTGAGGGCTCAAATGATGAGGGGGAAGACGACGGCGACTTCCTTCCCAACGCGGGCGGCTATCGCGCCACGATCGCGGACGGCACCGCCACCCGCCTCCGCTTCAAGAAGCAGCTGCTGGACGGGTCGGACGCGCCCCTCTGGTTGCCAGAGCTCCGCGCGGCAAGCCGAGACTTCCCTATTGCACCGGGGCAAGACTTGCCCTCATTGGCAAAGCGGGTTCTTGAGTACTTCTAGGAACCCCACAAAGAGGTGCTTTGGACAGCGAAAGTTCGATTGCTCTTCAAGGGGTTCCAGGCGGTATTCGACGCGCAGGCCGCCAGAGCCAGGGACAGCGACGCCGCCGGTTCCGTCGGGGAGGCGGCGCGGCTTGGCGCTGCCCCGTGGCACTTGGGCATGCTCGCCGTAGCGCTGCTCGTCGTCGAGATCGCCGTGGACGACGACCCCGACGCCCCCTCGGGAGGAGGCGCTGCGTCTGCCGGGCGGCAACCCGCCGCTGCCGTCGGCGGGGTGGCGCCGCAGGGGCGCCCGCAGCCAGCGGAGATGACGGTCGGCGTGAGCCATTGCTCTCGCGCGTGCGATCTCCTCGCAATCTTCCATCGCTTGCGCGGCATCTGGGAGGGGGGCCCGCGGCGCGACCGCGCCGCGGCGCCCGCGCAGGCTGCCGCTCGCGACCAGGCCGCCCGTCGAGCCGCGGCTGCCGGCGCCCCAGGCATGGACGCGGGGGCGTTTCGCGCGTTTGCGCCGACGCAAGCCCCCGGGCGCGCCGCCGAGGCCTCGGGGGGGGACTTGTCCGAGGCCCACGCCCCGAGAGACGAAGCCCGCGCCGCGTCGCCGACTCCAGGCGGGCGCGGCGACGGCCGCGAGCGCGGGGGACGGCCCCCAGTACCTTCTACAGGGCGACGCAGGCGTGCCCGGCATGGACGACGGCTGCGGCGAACGCGGCGAGACTGTTCAGCGCGGGGACATCGGGCCGCCCCTCATCAATGATCGCGACATGATGCGCCGGACTTTGCTGCGGGGCGAGGGCGTCGCGTTCGGCCGCGATGTCTGCGACGCCATCAAGGCGGCCGCGGCCCCCGCGCGCCATCCCAAGAAGCGGGGGGCAGGCCGGCTCCGAAGAGGGCGAGGACTACCCCTAAGGTCGTCTACTGGGAGGCTGTCATGCAGGCGGGCCTCCAGCAGCGCCGCATTGGCACTTTCCACAGCGGGCAGGGCAATCCCGACCGCAAAGGGCCCAGGATCACAGTGGAGCTCCCCGCCGCGGACGACCCGGAGGCCGTTCGCGTCTATCACAACAGGCCCATGATGCTGTGCGGCATTGGCTACACGACGCTCTGCGAAGCGATTCAGAAGAGGAACCAGCGCCGGGCGGCCGCCCCGAGGGGCCCGCCAGGCGCCGCGCCCGCGGCGCCCGCGGCGCCCGTGCGCGCGGCTGCTTCTCCGAGGTCGGGCGGCGCTGGCGACCCTGAGGACGCCGCCGGAGCCGCGCCGCCCTTGCCGCGGCGCGCGCCGCGGGGGCCGGGGGAGCAGGCGCGCCCCGCGCGCTGAGCGGGCGCCGCCTCTCGCGGCACATCCGGGACACCCGCGCTCGCAGAAGCCCGCTGCCTGTCTTTGCCCCGCGCTTGCCGTCGCGGCGCGCGCGGCCGCTAGACCGCTGGGCGCGCGCGATTCCTTTTGCGGGGCTGGCTTATTCGAGATTTGCAAAGCGATCGATTAGCGCGCGCGGGCGATGCCGCTCCCCCGGGGGGAGACGTCGACCTGGGAGTTTTGCGCATGGCATTCGAAATTGCAAAATGATCCCGGCGAGCCCCCGACTGCGCGCGCGAGCGCGTGTGCGTGAGTGCGCGCGCCCGAGCGCGCGCGGTTCAGATGTTTCAGTTTTTCTGGTTCGTTGTTATTATTAGTCGTACATTATTATTAGTCGTATGTATGTACTTTTTTGTTGGGGGGGCCCACTGCAGAGGCGCATCGGTTGGCATTGCGATGCATTGATGGGCCGTCTTTGGGCTTGCTTCGCATTCCGCGGTATTCTTTGGCGTCCCTGGGCACCCTCCTCAATTGATTGCCATTGCTCGGGAGTACCCGGCTTTGCTTGGCATTGCGTTGCATTGCGCGACATTCCTCGACTTTGGCCGTCGAGGCAGCAAGAGGCCAACGCCGCGGCATTCCAGGGGGGCAGGGCAAGGAAACGAGACCAAGGGACCGCGAGGAGCGCCGCGTTCACGGCACAAGACCAAGGAACCTCGAGCAACGCCGGTCGGCGCCTTCCAACCCCGCCTCCAGGTCTTCGCAAACACTTGCGAACCCATGTGCCAATGCCTATTTGGGGGGCCCTTCCAGCATCGGTTCGTCGGTCCCTCGTCGCGCCTGGGTCAACGGGGGCCCCTCCTCTGCAGGGGGGGGCCTCTCTGTTGATTCTTCGAGCGGCGTGTCCTGTGTCGTTTCGATTGCGCGCGGCGCTCGTCTGATGCTTGGGCGGCGGCGCGTCCGATCCATCTTGGCTCGAACAGTTTCGCGTGCTCTGACGCGCTGACCAGACCCGCCTGCGACCGGCAATGTTGCGGAGCGCGTGGCCCCGGCTGCGGATCGTGGCGGCGGCGGCCCCTGGCCTCGCTGCCCTGCACTTGGCGCAGTCGCAGCGTCGCGGGCCCGCCGCGCGCGCGTTCCCAGCACAGCCCCCAGGGCCCGGGCCGAGGGGGGGCGCGCGGCCGCCAGCGCCGCAGGGTCCATCGCCGGCGCCGCGCCCGTCGCCCGCGGTTGCTCCGCCGCCGCCGCGGCCGCCGCCGCCGTGGAGGCCCGCTCCGGCGCCGCTCGCAGCCGGGGCCCCGCGGCGTCGAGGGCGCCGTCGCCGCGGCGATGTCGGCCGCAGGGCTGGGCGGTCGCGACGGCGCCACAGCGCTCCTGCGCGCCCTCCGCGCCCAGGGCTTGCAGATCGCGCACGGGCATTCCGGAGGCCAGGCGCCCCAGCGCCGCGTGCA
Organism: Prorocentrum cordatum; assembly: GCA_963575745.1. NCBI lineage: Eukaryota > Dinophyceae > Prorocentrales > Prorocentraceae > Prorocentrum > Prorocentrum cordatum. The sequence continues at coordinate 274,670 of CAUYUJ010006136.1, forward strand.
AGTGCGGCGCCCAGCTGCGCCCCGAGACTGGCAACCAAGTCAGTGCCAGAGTATTAGACGCTGGCGGATGGAAAGACGTCGCTCACGTCCCGCTCCGCTGCCGCAACAAGACCTGCGAGTGCGACGGCAAACGGGCGTGGTACAACTACGTGGCAGTGGATCGGGCGACTCACGTTTGGAGGTGGCCCCCTTCGCACGAGTTGGAGTACTTCTTCACGCGCAACGAGCGGGGGGTCACGACCGCGTGGCTGCGGCAACACGCGCAAAGGATGGCCTGGCAGCACGCAGCTTTCAGCTCCGAGGAAGAAGTGCATCGCGCGGCGGCCGCGCGCGCAGGCGCCGAGGGGCGAATCTCGCACAGGGCTGACCGCAAGATCAAGGACTGCTGGTTCATGTGGCGCCTCGCGGCGCGCGCCCTGCAGCACGACTCCGCGATGCCGCGCCCGCGAGGGGGCGACATTAACCTGATTGGGCCTCTGCAGTCAGAGATTCGCAAGATCTGGTCTTGGCATCCAGATGTCACGATGCAGCGCCAAATCGGTGCCCTTGCAGAGAAAGGCATTGGCGTCACTGCCGCAGCCGTCGACGGCAACGCTAAATTATGCCGCCGCTTCTGCGGTCGCCCAGTGGCGGAGCTCCTCCATTGCCCCCACTTGAGCCGCTACAGCGCGGTGGACTGCTCGCTGAAGCCGTGCCGCGGCCAGCGGCGATGCCTCAGACATTGCGGCGGCGGCTCCGGCGGCGGCCCAGAACAGTCCGAGGTCATCGTCGCCCATCGTCGCCGTCGGCTCCTGCAAGAAACGCCGGAGGCCGAGCCCTACGACGTGCGCCATGTCGACAAGGCGATGCGGGACGACCCTTCGGCGCCGTCGAGGCGGGCCCCGGCGGGCTGGGCGGCGCCGTGCCAGTTGCAAGAATATTGGGCGGGCTTGGAAAGCGCCGACTTCGTGCCAACCCAATCTACCGAGCATCAGCGGGCCAGCACGCAGTGCCGCACTCACAAGGAGAGCAACGCGGGGCCGAACAGGACTTCGCGCAGGGGTGGCTGGCTGCACGCCTGCACGCCGGCCGGCTACATCCTACACCTCAAGGAGTACATCGGCGCAGAGAGCTTATCCCAGAGGTATTTCTTCTTGGCTGAACTCGTTCGCGCGGCGCCAGACCTGAACCTCGTCATCCACGACGACTCCGCGCCACTTGCGGAAGTTTTGCGACACTTACGCGGGCGCGAGCGCTGCTGCCAAGCGCATGGCCTTCCCGAGTATCAAGTACGTCATCTACCATCTGCATTCTCGCGGGCACGTGGACCCCTGGTGCCTCGAGAACTGCGCGGCCAGTGCAGAGTGCAACAAAGCCCTTCTAGAAGGAATCAACACGTCCGTGCGCGAGCAGGTATTCAACCGCCTGGGGCGGCATAAGTTCGCCATCCGTTGGATTGATCGCCTCACTTCCGCGATGTTTTTGCGCGAAATGGCGGAAGTCCGCAACCAGCGTTGGATGGCCAAACGCTAGGGGGCTCGAGTGGCTTGCGTCGCGCCCATGGCCGTTTCAGACTCGTCCTTCCGCGCGCTCTGGAGTGCACATGTGTTTTCGCCCCCCCTGACGCCGCGCAGCTCGTCGGGCAACCCCTTCCGCCTGGTCAGACGCGATAGTTTTGATTCTCGACCGCCGCATTACCCAGGGGATGTGGAAAACTATGGCCGCGCTCGTCGTGGTCCTCTTCGTTGTGGTATTCGTCATCGTCGTTTTCCCCGTCGTCGTCGCCGTTCTCGCCGCCGTCGCTATCGTCGTTGCCCTCGACTGTGCGTGAATGCGACGGTGTGCCAACATTTTTCAAACGCCCACAGAGCATTGTTGCCGATTACCTTCTCGCGCTTTCGCTTCCGATTGGCTCATCAGGCATCCAGGCGGCCCCTTATATGGCCCACGTGAGTCTTCGGTTGAAATGTCGCGACGCCCACGCAGAGGCTTCGAAAATAAGAAAATGCACTTGGAACTCGTTGGGCTTGTGGGACTTGCGCGGTGTAAAGTTTGCGCGGCCCGTGGAACGTCTGGGACCTGTGCGACCTGCTGGCTCTGAGGGGCCTGCGGGGCCCGTGGGGCCTGCGGGGCCGGTGGGGCGCGTGGGACCCGTGGGCCTTGTGCGACCTGTGGGGCCGGTGAGACCTTTGAGACTTGTACGATTTGTGAGACCCGTGCGAAAGAGCCTGCGGGACATGCGGCACCTGTGGGACCTGTGCAACCAGTGAGGCCAGTGGGGCATCAGAGACTTGTAAGATTGGCGAGACCTGTTCGAATTGTAGGACCGATTGGGCTCTGGGGGCTGGTGGAATCCATGGGATTTGCTGGATTTGTGCGAGCTGTGGGAGCCATGCGACCTGTGGGTACTGTTCAGCCTGTGGGACGCGTGGGATTTGTGCAACCTGTGAACTCTGGCTCTCCCTGAAAGTCTATTACAATTCCCTCCAAATTCAGACATCATATGCTCAAAAGTGACGACAGTTACAGGGTTTTCACGACCCGATTGGATTCTTAATCTGCGAGCCCCATAGGGAAGGGGTTCCCGCCTGATACTTCCGCACATGATGGCGATGATGATGTTCATGATGATGCTGATGATGTTGATGACGCTGAGGATGGTGAGGATGATGGTGATGATGAGTGCGTGGGTGACTGAGTGGGTGAGTGAGTGAGTGAGCGAGTGGGCGACTGACTCAGTGAGTAGAGACTGCCAGCTGAGGGCTGCGCGGGGTGCCCAGGAAAAAAAAAACTCAAGATGTGGGGTCGAGTTCTCACAACAGGATATCCGCAGAGGCCGCCTCGCCCTACTTCGCCCCGCCCGCAACATGCAGGATCCATCTCCATTTGGTCTCGCCCGCCCCGAAGCCCAAGATTCCGCGCCCATGAGATTATATCGTCTCGTCTCTTTTGCCGTATTCTTCCTCGTCCTCGTCCTCCTTCTCTCCCTTCCTCGTTCCCGCCGTATTCCTTTCGTTTTCTGTTGCTTCCTGTTATTCCTATGTCAAGGTCGTTTCTGGATGGGCTGGCGGGGAAACGCCAAACGACAATAGTTGTGTTTCCGCACGCTGGCGCTGCACAGCGTTTGTCACGAACTGCGAGTACAATGGGGGATCGCGTGGCCCACCGCAGTGCGTTTGAACGAACCTTCGGGCCCTGGCGATTGATGTTTTTGCAGGAGCCGTTGACTGTGCAGGCGCAGCGGGGACATGCGGGTGGAGGAGTAGTAGGGGAAAGGGCACGACGACAAGGATGCCGATGCTGAGAATGAAGAAGGAGGGGAAGGAGGAGGAGGGGAGACGAGGGAGGAGCTGCGAGAGGGAGGGAGGAGGACTGGGTGGAGGCAGGAGGGGGAAAAGTGGAGAGGAGGAGGGAGGAGGAAGGAGGAGGTAGACGGAGGAGGGAAGAGGACACATGGAGCAGGAGGGAGGAGGGAGGAAAAGCAAGAGGAATAGATGATTAAGAGGATGATGAGGTTCCGATGCGCGAGAGGCTTCATGGATGCCTCTCCGAGTGCATTGGGACGTCGCTTGGGCATCTTTGGGACGATTCGGGCCCCCCGGACCAACCGTTCCACCCGGACCTACCGGACCACCCGGACCACCCGGACCACCCGGACCACCCGGACCACCCGGACCACTCAGACCACTGGACCACCCGGACCACCCGGACTACCCAGACCACCCGGACCCCCCGGACCACCCGGACCATCCGGACCACCCGGACCGCCGCGGACCACCCAGACCACCCAGACCACCCGGACCACCCGGACCATCCTGACCGCCCGGACCACCCGGACCCCCCAGACCACCCGGACCCCGGACGTGGAGGCGACTATGGTCCTGCTCCTGCTCCTCCTCCTCCTTCTCCTCCTCCTCCTCCTCCTCCTCCTCCTCCTCCTCCTCCTCCTCCC
>CAUYUJ010006136.1:278700-323700 GCA_963575745.1 Prorocentrum cordatum
CCCATTTGGACTCATGTTTCCAGCTGATGTTTTGCTCCTTCGACCCTGCCGAATGCCGGCAGCCGTCGACGGTGGCGCTGGCGCCGAAGGCAGGCCTTGGTTTGCTGCGACGTGCTCGCCAGCCGCGCCAGCGCCCAGTGCGGGGCCCAGACCGAGGAGATCACGACCTTTCCCAGGCTTGCGCAGCGAAGACCTCTAAACAAAAACAACATCACTCTACCAAGGGGAAGCTGGTTGGGAAACTCAGAAGCAGATGCCAAGAGACTGTTGAATCAAAATACAATCGCATGATAAAGACGTGGGCTCGCAAATTGTTTATTGATCCAAATTATCCAGAAAAGGGCGTGTGGCTACAGGGGCGCACTCACGATGCGTTGGGGCGGTCCGTGGGATGCGCGGCGTGCAATGCTGCAGGTTTGTCAGGGCAGTGGGCCAGAATGGAAGTGGACTCCCCAGCCGCCCTACAGTTGGTCAACGCGCTCCGGCATGCGGGGCTCAGCAGGCACAAGGAGGCTATCCAGCACTATTTTGGGAATACCACGCAAAAGACGATTGGTGCCCCAAGTTATGCTGACTTCAAGCTCGTCATGGATGACTGCCGGAACGGTGTTTTTCTGGCAAAAGGAAACCCACGAGTTGGCAGCGCCAAGAAATGTACGGAAATGACATTACAACTCGCAGATGCGATCTGCGATCTGGATAAGGAGTTCCTGAAGACAGCAACCGTCAACCATATCAAACAAGATGCCCGATTCATCCGGCTTATGATTACTTTCACTGCGTGGAACTCAAAACTGCAAGTCCGGAGTGGGATCATCTGGAGTGCAAAATGGGCAGGGGGTCATGCCACAGAAGTTGTTGATCACACCCAGTCTGCGATGAAGAAGTTTTGGAAAAATGACGCTGCAGGCATGGCTCACCATTGCAAGATCACGGAGGTTTACTGCGTCGACTCTGCAAGCGACGAGCTGAAAGCTGGGCGGCTCCTCGCGAAGGGCAGCCTGGAGCACGGCATCGAGGCGCTTTTCAACAGAAGGTGCGATGTGCAAGCAGACGTAACCCATGCGAGTACCCGACTCCTGAAACGACCCTGGGCTGCCAGCGAACGAATGAAGAATATCTTCGAGGTTAATATTTGGAACAAGCGCAGCATGATCAATCTGATCCAGCACAGCCCTGATACTGCCAAAGTGTTCCGCAGCAACGTGCTGACCCTGAAGAAGTGCCCCGTCATGAACCGCCTCATCAGGAATCTTCAAATGAGGAAGCATCGTTTCAACAGCACGTCCAAACCATTGGGGAGGTGGTGTCTACTCCTACGAGCGGCGGTACTGACAGCTGTCTGGATCAAGAGAATGCGGAGAGGAAGGAGTGAAACCAAGGACGCAGATGACTTCCTTGTCACCATCACTGAGGAGGACTGCCTACTGCTATCTATGATGTCCGATGCAGCCGACGAGGTGAACCAGGTGACAGTATTTGCGGATAAATCGAGTTACGACGTGACGGAGTTTGCCAGCAGACTGAGTATGCTCATACGGCGGTGCGACGCGTTATTTTTACAGAGATGTGCACTCACGTCAGGTTACACGAAGCACATGATTGACACGATGAGGCTATCACCACTGATTTTTAATATTGGCACGGACAATGGCGTGCGATCTCTTGGTGGCCCAGGCAAATTGACCCAGGACGGCTCTCAGGTCGGAAATGGAGTGAATTCTAGACGCTTTGCGTATCCACCCAGCCCATCCAGAAACGATGCCCAGGCGAATTGAGAGGCGATCAGGGAAGTAAGTGCCGGAGCAAAGAGGGGGGCGGCCGAGCCGCGTGAAGGAGAGAGGAGGCGAAGGAGAAAATTGAATGGATGTATGGCGGGAGTAGGGAGAAGGAGGATGAGTAGGATGAGGAGGAGGAGGGGGCGAAGAGGGAGGGGGCAGGCCATCGGCCACGCGGCGGGGAAAACTGCCTGCCGCCCCAATGCGATCCTTGCCGCCCCGCCCGGTGGATCTAGAGGGGGAGGAGGATGAGAAGGGATAGGAGGAGGATCGAAGAGGAGGAGAACAAGCAAAAGGGCCAGAGGTCTCTTGGATGCTTCTCGGAGCCTCTTAGGGTATCTCTTCGGCGTCTTGGGGCGTATTGGGGGTCTCTTGGCGGTCGTGGGGGGCTCTTCGGCGTCTTGGGCGCCGCCGAGGGGGGCCTCTTGGGCCCGCTTGGGATCCTTTTGGGGGTCTCTTGGGGGTCTATTGGGCCCATCTTGGGGCCATCTTGAGACCTCTCGGGGCCCCCAGGGCGCTTCTGGGGCCATCTTGGAGGAGATGGATCAAACAAGAGGGGAGCTTTAATTAGCGCCTCTCCCCCCAAGATGCCAAAATGGGACCAACGCCCTAGTGCAACCAATGATTGTGGCTTCCTCGACACCTCGCGGAACCCCCTGCCCAGGTCCAGGGGAGGCAGGGGGAGGGGTAGACCCCTCCCCGAAGGGGAAGAAGGAGGGGTGGAAGAGGACACCCCCTAAAACACCGACGCCCAGAGGGCTGGTGGGACTTGGGGCCCCCCTTCCCGACTCATTGTAATATCTCATGTAGGCGTCGTTTGAGGCAATGGGCCATTGCTCTACTAGCGCCCCTGCTAGAACATGAATTGGAACTCATCTGATCTCTCCTAGGGCTTCGATCCAGTTGCGCTGCCGCGCGATTCCGCCATCGTGCTCGGTCGGGCTGCCGCCAGAGGGAGGGCCTGCTGGGGGCCTCTTAGGGGTTTATCGGGTCTCCTGCTTAGAGCCTCAACTGGATTTCCTCTAACTGGGTCTCGCTGGACCCCACGAGGCCTGCATTGGAAGATCTGCCGCCGTGATTCCTAGTATTGTCTGTACCTGTTCACAGATGGCATGCCTACTGCGGCCTCTCCTACTTGACATTGACCGCTGGGTCAGGTTTCTACGATGGCCCTTCGACTCTAGATTATCAGCAAGACATATGCTTCAAACATGTATGGAATACGTCGCCACTATGACTCCGTGCTGAGACTCCCTGGGAGTCGACCGGGGGGAGGCGGGTCGTTAACCCAAGGACCACCGAGCAGATAGCGAGCGGCCCCCGCGAGAGGAGCGATGAGAGTCCGCGCCGCCACGCACACACACACGCACGCACGCACACGCACAGAACATCCACTCGCATCCGACAGGTCTGGCAAAGTGTTCCGATGGGGCCGCGATCTGATGCTCATCCGTCCTCCCGCCACTCCTTATCCTCATGCCCATTGTCCTCCCTTTTCGCGTCGTCATCCTGAACCGTCTGCCCGCCGTCCTCCTTTTCATCATTCTCCTCGTCGTACTCCGCGCTCTCCGACCCTTCCTAAATGTCCTCACCTCCCACCCTCCCCCACTGTCCTTTCTCTGTCGCTACGCCTTCCTGCGGCAAGACAACTAGCTTCAAGGATCGGCCCCATCCTCCGCCTCTTCCTGCTCATCATCGTTACTTCTACCCCACCCCGCCCCGCCCCGCCGTGCATGCCGCGGCCGCCAGGTCCCCAGGCTCCCGATAATCCCCGGTGGCCCCGCGCCACGCGCCGACTCGCGCACTCTGCGTGCTGCGGCCGCCAGACCCGCAAGTTCCCTGATAATCCCTGAGGGCCCCACCCCGCGCGCCGACTCGCCCACTCTACGAGCCGCAGCCGCCGCATCCCCAGGTCACCCACAGAACAGAGCATACCACCACACCAACGAACGTAACATGCCCGAGCATACCATAACAGAACTCGCCATGGCAGAGCAGTGCATACCATAGCACAGCATCACAACACAGTTCTTTACACAACATGACAAGCAAACCAATCATATCATATCAAACCAGCTGAACATACTAAAACATAACGCGTCACATCGCGACATAACGTGACTAAACATTTCATAACACAACGCGGCATGCCAACGCATGCTCTGACACATCGGAGCATGCAAAACATATCATAGCATAACAGGTCATGCCATGCCATGTAACACCAGAGTGACACGTGCGATACCCGCACATAACAAACACAATGATTACACAACATCACAACGCATATCACCCCAAATCATCACACATCGTAGCATGATTTGATCCGGGCATAATGTGGCATAATATACCAAAACGTATCATAGCATGGAACCGTACGCTATGACAGAATTGGTCGCACAACATACCGCATCACACCACACCTTACACCACAACACAACAGCGCATACCATGCCCCAGTATATCGTAATATGTCATATCCACATACAATGGCAGAACAAAGCGCACCGTAGCACTGCATCGCAGCAGATAGCAACCCATGCCATGACACATCGTACCATGACAGAGCGCGTCATAACATAATAGAACATAGCATGGCGTAGCAACTCATATCACGTCAGCGCAGGTTTCGGTGGGGATCGTTCGAAGCAACGTATGTTCCTTTGCCGGTGAGGAGCACTTGGATGCCTGCTGTGTGCACATGGCTGCATGGGTTCGCATGCTCATCCACGCGGTGGACGCAGAGTTCCCGCAGTTCAGTCTGATCAACTCAATGGGTGTATTCAATGTATCTGAGATCGATGGTAATGCTCATGATAACGAACTGTCGCTGCGGAGGTGTGCCAACAAATATGGGGTCGTGGCCGATGATCTGATGTGCGAATGCGGAGGTTTGCTGCCATATGCCGAGAAATTTCAGCAGGCTGCCCCAACCAAGGGCAGCACAGAAGCATGGAAACGAACGATTGAGGATACACAAAAAACAAGTGGCCTCCGCGCCAGGCACCCCTGCGCCGCCTTGAGGACAGCGCGTGGAACGAGTTGCATGCTACAGGGGTTGCAGCACTTCAATTGTAGAGCGGATATTTGCTTGCCAGGCTCCGATCGCAGATGGGAACCGAGGGGCTGACAAGCACGAGACTACCGAGGTGGCCGAGATAAAAATAAAACACGATCTCCTGGAAGCAGACATCGACCGAGTCATCGAACTGGCACAAAAGAAATGGATGCAATATCGAGGGCCCCCGAGGGCCTCTGGATCTGAGTATCGCGAGCCGTGCCTCGGCAAGGGCATCAAGACTTTTCGGGGCGTCGACAAGGACCCGCATGGGCCAGGAAAGGGGGTGCAAGACGAGGAAGATGAGATGCAGGAGGACGGCCGGCGGGGACACGCACGCACACGCACACACGCGCACAGAGTGAGTGAGGGGCACCAGTCGCAAAGCGAGTGATCGAGGACAACGCTCTGACTGTCGCTGTCCGCCCGCCCAGCCTCGAAGCTCAGACGAGGAGGGGGGCGGCGGACGGGCCCTCGTTGATCTTGACGCATGGCCTGGGGCCCACCTCGCCGTCCATGAAGTAGTGATAACACCACAACCACCATGATATAACAGATGCAGCTCCGCCAAAATATTGATTTGAACACCGACTATCACAGCTAACGGGCGAAACGCCCGCGTGCACAAGCCGAGAGCCAGCATGATACGCACCGTTGAATTCGAACAGACATACTGATTCTGATCACCACAGCCTTCATCTACCAAGAAACATGCCCAAGAGAACAAGGTCGAACGAAATGAGCGACGACAACAAGATAAAGACATCCGCGTCCGCGTTGCCTTCAGCAACCGGGGCAGAAATCCCAGACCGCAGTTGTCAAACACGCAAACCTTGCGTATGATGAATTCCCACTGGCAGCACTGAAAACTGATTCCAAAAGCACCCAATTGCACATCTGGAATTACACAGTTGGCCGCGCCACCGACAAAAGAATCCCGTAAATGAATACAATTCCACTTTCATAACAGCACCGCGCCCTGCCACGCCAGCCGACCGCGAACGCCACTATACTGCTTGAACTGGAAAAGCTGGGGCCCGAACCGCAACCTCAGCGAAGAACCACATGGCCGCCGCGTTGACCGACAAATGAGGCTGTAGTAGATCACGCGGAAAGCCCGCTTCTGTGAATAATGTGCCGTCGGCCCCCGATGCGAGATATGCGTTCATGATCTGCTGGGTCTTCCGATCTGTGGCATACGTGTAGTATTCGTCGTAGCTGTACGCTTGGTCCTGTCCCCCCATGAACTTGGTGGCGAAGATGCGGAGCGCGGGTTCCACCAGCGGCTGCGACGGGCGACTCGCCACTTGATGAAGGCGGTTCAGCACCTGCACCCCGCAAGTTAAACTGAGAGCGCCATCCCATTCGCCAACGAACAGCACCTGCATGCCGTGAACTGTCGCCGTCGTCAATAGGCCGATCAGGTCGAGAAACCCGCGCACGTTGACATGCGCGTCGAGAGAGATGGGTCCTCCTCGAAGCCCTCGTGCAATGAGTCGGTCTCCACCTGCTAGGCACTGCAGCTGACCACCCTCGTCCAGGTAGCACTGCTTCGGACGAAACCCCGCGATAGGACAGACCGGCGACACCGTCGAAGGAGAATCGCCCAACTTCAGAAGATCTGTCTGCCTGCAAAGGGTAATCACAGTAGCCCACGGCAACTGGCCCACCATGGCCTCGTACGCGATGGCCTCGAAATAGCTCCTCCGCTCACTGGGCGAAGGCGAGAACTTGGCATACTTGCGAATAAGGTCACATAGAGGCTGCACTGCTGCAGGTGATGGGCACAAACATGATGCAATCACGACCGTCGGAGCTTCGACCAAATGCTGGCACTCGAAAAGTTTGAACAAATTCAGCTCGAGAAGACTAACTCCCAATTCGACCAACGATGGCCCGCAGTGCTGCTGCAGCGTCGTCAACCCAATGTCCGACGAGAACCACCGTCGGAAAGGGGTACGCCGAGATACTTCATCAGCACCAGAATCCACCTCCATCGAAGCTCACGACCAAATCACTAAATCCCAAACAAACTCTCAGTGCCGCAGCGCCGCGAGGAGAAAGGAAGCGCGGTCGCCGCAAACTGGCTTGTGCCAAAATGCACTCGCGCAGGAGGACAATGACGAGGATAATACAAATTACCCCAGTGCGACCCTACCTAGAAGTTGGAGCCCCTAGGAAAGCAGCATTACTTGTTATGTTGTGCTATGCTATGCCGTGCTCTGCTGTGCGATGCTATGCCGTGATAATGTTATACTGCGCTATGCTATGCTATGCAATGCTATGCTATGATATGATATGGCATGCTGCGCTGTGCTATGCTATGCTATGCTATGATGCGCTATGCTATGTTATGCTGTGATGTGTTGAGCTGCTGCGCTATGCTCTGCTATGTTATGCTATGCTATGCTATGCTATGGTATGCTGCGCGGTGCTATGCTGTACTGTGCTGCGCTATGCTATGCCATGATCTGGTATGCTATGTTATGCTGCACTATGCTGGGCTAGGATATGATATGCTGTGCTGCGCTATGCTATGCTACGCTCTGCTATGCTCTGCTGTGCTCTGCTATGCTAATGCCCGGCAAAGCTAAGATGATGGTAAGCTAAGCTAGGAGAAACCTGAATTAATATGAAGCTAAGCTAAGATGAAAGAAGCTAAGCTACAATGAGATAAGCAATGCTAAGCTAAGGGGGCGCAACTGGGGGAACCGCGGTGCGGTTCCTGGGGCAACCGCCCGGGGCGGGCAATACTGCCTGGCCCCCTTTAAGAAAGAGGGTGATAACCTTATTAGGCAGAGCCTAGGTAGGGAACGCCGGGGGGAGATAAACGGAGGAGGTGTAATGTAGGATGAGACAGATAGTACCCGTCGTCCTTGTCGCCCTCCCCGTTCCCGCCCAGCTCTTTCTCTTCCTCCTCCTCCTCCTCCTCTTCCTCGTCCTGGTCCTCCTCCTCCTCCTGATGCCCCAGCGTCCTTTCCTTCCCCTCCCCCTCCTTACTCCCTCCTGTCTGGCAAATTTTTGACGCTTCGCGTATCCCCACCAGCCCATCCAGAAACGATCAACAGGGGAGTTGGTGAATCAGGGGCGGCAGGACGCATGCAGTCGCGCGGCCGTCTTCGAGAAAACAATGATCACACATAGCATCCCGCATTGAAGTTTAAGATAGGAATCGGCGCAAGCTACGATGGTGCTTCGATGAGGGGCGAGGGGTGTTTCGATGACTCGCAATGGCTGTTGCGCTGATTTGTGTCTTAAGCTCGCGTGCGTTCCGAAACTTGGAGGCATATTGGGGCTCTCCTGGGGCTCTTTCTTGGGGCTCTCTTGGGGCCTCCGGGGCTCTTTCCTGAGGTTATCTAGGGCCTTCTTGGGGCTTCTTGGGGCTCTTTTGGGGCGTCTTGGGGCCCTCTTGGGGCTCTTTGGGGGGTCTGGGGGCCTTCTTGGGGCTCTTTTGGGATCGCTGAGGGGCCTCTTGGGGCCGTCTTGGTTCTTATGGCTAAAGAGGGGGGGGGTCAATTCTTGTCCCCCCCTCGGAGGCTCAAACATGCCGTCCTGTGACCCTTGGCCCGCTCTTGGAGCGCTCTTGGGCGCTCTCGGGGCCGTCTTGGGGATCTCTCGGGCCCCTCTTGGGGCTGTCTCGGGCCATCTTGGGGCCATCTTCAAGAGCCCTTCGGAGGCGCAAAAGCGAGAAGGCAAAACAAAAACATTGATTTTCCTCAGGTTTTGAATGATTGGGCATTTGAAACCGTCGTGGGGCCGTCTTGAGGCCTCTCGGACGCGTGTCGGAAGCCATCTTGACCCGTCTACCGCTATCTCGGGCCATCTTGGAAGCCACCTTGCGCTCTCGGGGGCCCTCTTAGAGCCATCTTGGGCCATCTTGGACGCTGCCATGGGCCCGCTCCCACCCCCCCTTGTCCGAGCGCAGGGAGGGGGGGAGGAGGTAAACCTCCCGAGCAGGGAACACCATGAGGTTGGAAAGGGAAACGCCCTAGACTTAGACCACCTGCGCCCAGAGGGCTGGCGGGACTCCTACATCCCACCTTTTAACCTCCCCACCTGTGTCCCCCCCTCTACTTTCTGCCCCCTGCCCGCGCCCCCCCTCCGCCATCTCCGCCCTCCGATGGCATCGGAGGGTGGGGATGCCGAGACGAACTGGCCGACAGGATACCGAGACTAACTGGCTGCGCAAGCGCCGGCTCGACGTCGCGAGCCAGATGGGCGAGGCGCGGAAGCCTCGCCCTCCTCGCCATAATGTCCTCGTCGGCACGGCTGGGCTCGGCTCGATTTTCCTGGGGCCCCCCCCTTAGACTTCAGGGTCGGCGGGGCCAGCTAAAGCCACTCCAATCAACAAAAATCCCACTGGTAGGTTTGTCTTGAAGACAAACTTATCAGTCTGTTAGGTCGGCAGGGGCAACGTGGACCGAAGGGCCCTTTAGGGGCCCGTGAAAGCTTCTTCAGTGCCACTACTATCCTGAAGTCCTCGATTTCGCATGTTGCCTCCACCGGCCGCCCGATTGCCCCCTCCTCCTTTTTATTTGTCTCTCTCCAAGGTGACCAAGCGGTCACGTTCTGAGACACTGGCTGCTGCCGAGCTGGCGTCGGCACCCAAGTGGGCGCCGAAAATGGAGGGTGAGGTTGTCAAGCAACATACTAAATCATTCAACAAACGGTGCGCTGCTGCAGACAACGGCACGCTGCTTGATCATGAGATGGACGATGACATGCGATCCGACTTGGACATATATCGAGCTCGCCAGAAACAAAACGACAAAAATGCAGCAGAAACGGCACGAACGCTCGCCCATAATAAAGTAAGGTTTCGCCACAGCTTCGACATGGCAGGGTGTCACTGTCACGTCGATGATGCTTGCAAGACCGACCCGGTGCTGATGCGCGCCGTCGCCGTGCGAGGTTTGCGAGTCGCGCCCGCGCCATCTGCGCGCATAGGAGTGTTCGTTGTGGCCGACCCGTCGAAACCAGGGCAGCGGGCCGCGTGGATATCTGCACTGACATCTGCGCGATTGGTTGTTCCCGAGTTTGTCCAGACCAACGGCCGGAGTGGTGCTTGCGTTGTTCACAAACCAGCTGCCATCACTCAGCGTCGCAAGGCGTGGATATCAGACGCGTTCGTGGCTGCTCATCCGAGGATCGGTGTAATCATTGATGAGGCCAGGCGGCTGCCGCAGAGCAAGTGGATTGACTTGCGAACACGTGATAGCTTTTTAGCTGCCAGGCCGGAGAATAGTTTTAATCACATTGCCTTTGTCACGATTGCAGAGAAGAATACGGGTGATGAGTTCCAGCGGAGGCGCAACGTCTTTACTGTGCAGTCGTATTTGCCTTGGATTGCTAAGCACAGGGGCGGCCACGCGCCCGACTTCGCCGTGGGAGACTGTGGCGGCTAAAGCCGCAGTGCGTTTGGCACGTCGGGACAATCGCTATGCCACTTAGCAATGTATCCCTCATTCAATTCATCATCATCAGCACCAGCAACATCAGCAACACACGCATCATGATGACCTATGTCATCACCATCATCACCAGCCTCATCGACATCATCATCAGCACCCTCGCCATGATATATCCAATTTCGGCGCACCCCTTACGCGCTTCGTGGCCCAACAAGGAATTAGCTTAACAACGCCCATGTCAGAGCCCTACCACAATCGCCACCCTCCCTCTTGCGTATTGTCCGTCCCTGCCGCTGCTCCAGTCCACTCCAAAACTTCCTCTCCTCCCCTTCCCCATCCCGCGCCCACAATCATTTTCCCGAATGATCTTGAGCGCCACGGGGGTGGCGCTCAAGATCATTTGGGAAAAGGGGCCGCCTTCCGGCGCTTGGGATAATTCACAGAAGCCTCACTGTCACTGTCCATAGTTCCCTACCTAGGCTCTGCCTAGAAGGGTTCTTGCTCTCTTGGTTTAAAGGGCCAGTATCCGCCCCGCGGTTCCCCAGTTACGTCCCCTTAGCTTAGCGTTGCTGATCTCATCTTAGCTTAGTTTATTTCATCTTAGCTTAGCTTAGCTTCATCTTAGCTCACCTTAGCTCAGCATAGCATACCATAGCATAGCATAGGCTAGCATAGCATAGCATAGCATATCATAGCATAATATAGCATAGCGCGGTTTAGCAACGCATAGCATATCATAGCACACCTTAGCATATTGCAGCGCGTAATGACATACCATAGCTTAGCATAGCGTAGCATATCATAGCGCAACATGACATACCATACCATAGCATATCATAGCGCAGCATAGCATGGCACAGCATAGCATATCATAGCAACTAATGATGCTTTTCTAGGGGCTCCAACTTCTAGGTAGGGTCGCACTGTGGTATCTACTAATGTCCTGGAGAGTCCAGCTGCGCCGGTAGGCCCTCGTTTCGACTCCGATGGACGGTCATCTCGACCCCCCCAAAAAAAGGTCGTGAGCCTACTGGTCATTTTGACCAGTAGGCTCACGAGCCGGGGACGTCCCCGACGCGTGAGTCGACTGGTCTTGGGGTCGTGAGTCGACTGGTCGGCCTCGGGAATTTCCGAGAGTTAGGCTGCAGAAGCTCCCGGACCAGAAATCATGGCGCCGGGGACGTCCCCGAGGCGTGAGCCCACTGGTCATTTTGACCAGTAGGCTCACGACCAAATCGCTGCTAGGCAATCGGGCTGAGAGGACCAGTCGGCTCACGCGCCGGGGACGTCCCCGATGCGCGAGTCGGCTGAGATGACCAGTCGGCTCACGCGCCGGAGACATCCCCGACGCGTGAGTCGGCATACGACGATGACCAGTCGGCTCACGCGGCGGGGACGTCCCCTCGGCGCGAGTCGGTTGAGATGACCAGTCGGCTCACGCGCCGGGGACGTCCCCGAGGCGTGAGTCGATTGGTCTTGGGGTCGTGAGTCGACTGATCAGCCTCAGGAATTCCCGAGACCACGTCGACTCACGACCCCGCGACCATCGGTTCACGCGCCGTGTAAACGTCCCCGAGGCGTGAGTCGGCATACGCGATGACCAGGTCGGTCGCACTCGCGCTCGGGGACGTTCCCCTCGGCGCGAGTCCTGGTTGAGAATGACCAGTCGGGCTCACGCCCGGGACGTCCCCGAGCGTGATTCGACGGTCTTGGGGTCGTGAGTCGACTGGTCAGCCTCAGGAATTCCCGAGACCACTCGACTCACGACCCCGCGACCAGTCGGCTCACGCGCCGGGGACGTCCCAGAGGCGTGAGTCGGCATGCGACGATGACCAGTCGGCGGCTCACGCGGCGGGGACGTCCCCTCGGCGCGAGTCGGTTGAGATGACCAGTCGGCTCACGCGCCGGGGACGTCCCCGAGGCGTGAGTCGACTGGTCTTGGGGTCGTGAGTCGACTGGTCAGCCTCAGGAATTCTAGTCGCTTCGCGTATCCCCATCAACCCATCCAGAAACAATGTCCAGGCGAATTGAGCGTTGAGGGACGGCCGAACCGTGTGAATGAGAGAGGGAGTGAATGGGACATTTGGATGGACGTATGATGGAGTATGGATAAGGATTAACCCAGCGCGACCCTACCTAGAAGTTGGAGCCCCTAGGAACGCAGCATTAGTTGCTATGCTATGCTATGCTATGATCTGATATAATATGAAATGTTGCGCTATGTTGTGCTATGCTATGATGTGCTGCGCTATGCTATGCTATGCTAAGCGATGCTATGTAATGCTGCGCTGTGCTATGCTATGCTATGCTTTGCTATGCTACGGTGCGCTATGCTATGCTATGCTATTTTGAGCTAAGATGAAGCTACGCTAAGCTACTATGAAATAAGCTAAGCTAAGATGGGATAAGCAACGCTACGCTAAGGGGACGTAACTGGGGGAACCGCGGGGCGGATACTGGGGGAACCGCCTGGGCAGGTCCCCACTGCCCGGCCCTTTAAGCCAAACGCGTAAGAACCCTTCTAGGCAGATCATAGGTAGGGAATGATGAATAGGATGAGGCGGAGGATGAGGCGGAGGATGAGGCGGAGAGAGATGGTGCATGCTATCGGCCACGCGGCGGGGACCTATGCTTGCCGCTCCGATGTGATCCTTGCCGCCCCGCCTGGTGGATCTAGAGGCAGGAGGGGGATGAGAAAGGATATGAGGGGGTAGGATGAGGAGAGCAAGCGCACGGGTCATAGGTAGGGCTCTTGGATGCTTCATCACTTTAAACGGAGAGGGTTAAAGGCGATATGTAAATCGAGCATGCACCGCTGCCGTGCCTGGCTCAAGCCGGGCCCGGCCGAACATGTGATTGTGCCTCACCGAGGCGCACTACTCGCATCTGAGATCGGAAAAGACCTTTCTATTGAAGATGCCCCTTCTATCCTTTACTCCAGATCCCATGCTTCATCTTGCTCTCTTGCTCATGCGGTATGAGCCAAAGCCTGGGATATGGGAGCGCCTAAGGCGGAACATATATCTTGGCTTGCCAGTGCGTTTTCGACTTGGTAGCGGAGCTGGCTACACTCTCGTGTGGCTGGCTCTCGCTCTAATACCCATCATCCACGGCACAACTTGGTGGACTACTACTACGGTGGAATGCCATGTTGCGCCGGCTCTGCGAGGAGCGGAGCCAGTCCGCGATCGGGCTAGCGGGGCGACCCGCGAGCTCGAGACGCTCTCTCCTACCTCACTGCGCTACTTCACTCCCGACTTCCACCAGATGCCAATCGGCAACTCGATCGAGAACGTGGTCACTCTGCGGGGCTACCCGCAGCGGGGCCACCTGCATCCCGTGCCGGTCAGGCGCCTTACGGCTACTACGCCCGAGCCTGACAAACCACAGCCTAAACCAATCACCGAAGCCGAGATGCACATGCACTGGATCAAGATAACTATCTTCGGCATTCTATGGGTGATAATGGGATGTGCTGTGGGCTACATGCGGCAGGGGATGGACGACACGCGTACTACCGGCCCTTCTTGGGACCCAGCCGGTACTACGCCCTTTCGCGAGTACGTTCGCGAAGTACATGCATGGATAAACGTGACGAGCGTCAATATGACGCCACCTCAGCAAGCTGCAGCACTACAACGTGGTCTTCAAGGCCTTGCTCGTCGTATCGCCATGCAGGTCCCCTCCCAGATCATCAATTATGGTGTAAATGTCAACGGACAGCCAACGGATGCAGTTACTTATATACTTTATCTATTGAGTACCAAATTTGAAAATCTGGAAGATGAGCGCCAGCTCAACTCTGGCACTGCCCTTATCGACTTTCGCGTCGAAAGGGGCGAGCGAATCGACTCAGTGTTAGCTCGATTCGAGATGGCCCGTGACGAGGCTAACTCTGTTGGATTTGTCATCCCCAACTTTCAGATCCTTACGCTGATCCTTTTCAGAGCGTTAGGCGTTGGCGCGTCACGAGCCCAACACCTGCTGGAGCCCTTTAATCATCAGATGCCCAGAACACAAGCAGACTATGATAGGCTGCTGACCAGGATGAGGAACTACGGGCATGTTGCCGAGCGCTCTCCTGGCAACATTGCGGGTATCTTCACAGGGCACCACTCACATGCAGGTGTCTACGCCACGACTGCGGGGTCACCCGCTGGTCCTGGCGAGCCAAGTCCCTGGGCTGACCCAGCCGATATGCCCAACGAGGCCACTGCCCTCTTAGGGCAGACCGGCCAGGCATCGGCAGAGGCAGCTGAGGCGAACGCCTGGTCGAACTACACGCCAGGCGCCGCCTACACTGCAAGCCCGCCCTCGGGCACAACCCTCTGGGGCCAAGCGGAGTCATCCGCTCAAGGGTCTCAGCCACCCTCTCCGTTTGAATCTGGCACTGACACAGATACCTCATCTGACGGTGATCACAATGGTATGGTCTCTGCTGGCAATGACTATCCAGCTGATGACACTCACCTTTCTGAACAACAAAGAGCGGAAGCCGCTTTTATGGCTTATCGCAAATCAAAACGCCGTTGGAGGCGCATTATGAAGAAACCGGTCAGAAGAGTGAGACGTGCAGCACGCCGATATTTCAAACGCTATGGAAAGGGTCGTGGCAAAGGGGGTCGCAGACGCCGTATGCATGGTAGGGGTATCACTGCTTTCCTCACGTCCTTAACTGAGGTAGTTTTTGAAGAAGTTCTTATCGGAGGCAAAGGTCGGGGTCACAGGCGGACCTCTGGTAAGGGAAAAGGGCGGAGGGGTAACCCTAGGGACGCTTCTGGCAACACTATGAAGTGTCATACATGCGGTAGTACAGAGCATTTGCGCGATCATTGCCCGAAGGGGAAAGGAAAGGGATCCGTACATTTGGTCCAAAACTCTTTTATGGATGACATAGACTACATTGACTACGAGTTTGACGTCAATCCAGAAGCGGCTCCCGCCGCGGGCTCCTCCACGTACTACGTGATGGCCCGCTACGCTGATGCGACCGTAGCCCTGGAAGAGTACGCGGTGACCCTCTTCGACGAGTTCCACGGCTGGGACGAAGTCGACGAGGGCGCATTCAACGCCTGGTTCGGTCTTCCAGCGGGGCCACCCGCCGACGACGAGATCTCCGAAGCTGAGACCGCCCCGGCGACCGAGGAGGAGCTCGCCGCCGCGCTGGCACCGCAGGTGATCGGCATGCCGTTGCTGCCTGATCTTTCGCGAGCCGGCTCGGAAGCGGGAGACGCTGACGACGAAATGCGGGGCCATCCCGCAGCTTATTCTGACTCTGAAGAGGCCGAAGAGGACTATGAGGACAGGCTCCAAGAGCAGGTCGCAGAAGCGATCCAGCTCCTGAGTGCGCCAGCACATCAGCAGATGACCATGAACGACCTGCTGTCGCGCCCAGGGGCCGCAAGGCTGCGTCCATACCTGGATCCTGATATGTCGGCACCGCAGATGCTGACCGCACTCCAGGCCCTAGCGGGGCCACCCGCTGAAGCGGCGCCAGCTGCAGCAGCGGGGCTACCCGCTTGGTCTATGGACGAGTTCATGCAGGGCTGCGACCAGATGGACCTCAACGACCTCACTATGGAGCAGCTGACCGACATCGGGTACTTCCAAAGCCCGCATCAGCACGTATTCATGGTCCAGGACAGCTCAGAGGACTCGGAGGACAGGCGCAATGCAAAGAAGAACAGACGACCATCGCCACCTCGAGATCCAGAGCACCGCATGAAGATGAAAGGCCCATGGAACGTGGCAGTGCGTCAGCGGGGCCAACCCGCAGGAGGAGCCGTTCAGCTCCACGACGCCCTACACATGATGCATCTGGCTACCCGTACAGCACGGAGCACTCCAGAGGTGTATCCGCTCAGTACGTGCCGGAGTGGTACATCAATTGGTACCCCGGCTACCCGATGGACGTGATCCGCCACTGGTGGTCCAAGGAGCACTGCAAACGGGACGAATCTGGCATCATAATACGCACCAAAGGTGGCAAGACTAAAACGCCAGAGGCTTGGGACCGAAAGGCTAAGAAACAGGAGATCATCAACGATCGCAAGACATACAGGAAACAAGTATGTCAATGCGAGCCTTTCAAATGTCACATGCGCGGCTGTCCAATGGACCGCCCCTCCAGGAGCCCTCATCACGGTGAGACCCCCTGGAACTGGTCTCATGGAGATGACGCTGGCACCGTCCACGATCCTAACAAGAAGGTCCCTGGAGGAGGAAAGCGCATTACCGAAGCCGATCGCGTCCCTATGACCGAGGAGGTTGCTGACACTGTCAGGGAAAATTGGGCACAGCTTCCTAAAGACCATCGCCTCAAAGAATGGAACCGCCGATTCCATGAAGAGGCGGGGTCACCCGCAGACTCCAGCGGAGGTGCGGGGCCACCCGCGGGCGCGGCGCCAGCCGCTGGGTCCGCGGACGAAGAGTGGATGGCTGTCGCATCTGCTGCCGGATCCGCCGCCGGTACTGAACAGACCGAACTGAACGAAGACTGGGCGGCGGAAGACGGCTCAGAGAATCCATTCCCTGATGGATGCGCCTGCTGGTACTACAGCTCCTCGGCGCAGAAGTGGTTTTGCACGAGGGTACTTTACCGCCACGAAAATGGCAAGTACAAGCTGGCCATAAAAAGTAGTGCCAACATCGACCAGATGAGGCAGGTCATCCATGATCATGGCCAGCCAGAAGGCCCTCCTAAAGAGCCTCCTGGTCCACCACCAGAGGACGACGAAGACATCGAACCACCTCCAGGACCTGTGGTCGACTCCTCGCCTCCACCTTCTCCTGAGAAGAGGTCTCCTTCCAAGAGCCCCGAAGGTTCACGGGGGCGTGCGAAGGCCAGAGGGATCGCCAAGAAGGACGACCCTGAGCCGGGAGAGCCTACCGGCCCGTCCGTGACGGAGAGGAGGAAGGCTTTTGCTGGACCATCAGCCCCGATGCCACCGGCTGCCCAAGGCGACGTCAAGGACGAAGATCGCGACCAGCCTAAGGCAGCCTTCCGAGGTGGCTGGACTCCAACTCTGCATCAGCCGCGCCTTGCACCACGACCAGGCTCGGCACGAATGAAAGCACAACCGAAGCCCGAGGCTGGGTTGAGGTCGGTGCGGGCAGAGGCAGCCGCCAAAGGTAAGGAGGACAAGGGCTCTGCGGGGCCACCCGCTGAAGCGGCGCCAGCTGCAGCAGCGGGGGCGCCCGCAGAAGGCACTCCCTCAGAAGAAGAACGCCGCAAAGCCCTCAAAGAAATTGACAACCGACAGAAACTAGCCGACGATGCGCTGGCTGACCAAGGTCACCCGCACCCTGGTGCGGGGTCATCCGCTGAAGCTGCCTCGGCAGCTGCAGCGGCGCCAGCTGCAGCAGCGGGGCCACCCGCACGTCGGCAACCAGCGTCGTCTGTTCTCAGGAACATCCCTCTGGGAGCCATTGAATATTGACAAGGCATTGAAGGCAAAGGCCCGAAACGCACCATAAACCCACGAGTCACTCGAGATGATACAGATCGATACGCGGTCATCGATTGCCCCGATCGTCGTAACTTCGAGTGCCGTAACGAATGGGAACGTGAACAACACGTCGTGGGCAATATGTTGCGGGACAGGCCGCCATTGCGCGTCGCGCAGCACAAGGCAGAGCTCATGAATGTCATGAAGAGGTTCAACACAGATCCGACTCTGCCGCGCGATTGGCAAATGGCCAAGGTGTCAATATGGTTCTCAACAGCCCTACGCCATGGTCCGTATTGGAAAGATGGATTCAGCCGATACTTCGAAAAGATTGACACTTTCGATCCATACGATGGCTGGGTTGTTGTTGACGACTTGCTGGCAAATTGGACTGGTGACAATCAGTGGAAAGGCTACCAGGACATGCACGATGTGCTTATCAAGGGCAACCCTCACAGCTCATACGTGTATTGGGTGTTGCTGAACTGCTGCGAGATGATCGACAACCATGGCATGCAGAAGGGCAGGCTCCAGATGAAATGCGTCGAGGATAGCATGACGCTACCTCCCAGATTCCGACCAAAGGCACACAGGCCACAATATTTCATCAGAGCCACGAACGGCCATAGCAGCCCAGGCATCCACTGCCCAGAGTCGCTCTATAAGCCCATCACGACATGGATGAAGGAACCAGATGACCCAGTATACTTTATCCACGGGACACAGTGGGAGCATGTTAAGGGCATCCTTGAGAATGGCCTTTCATGCCTCACACAGGACAACCCTAAGGGGCAGGGGGGGCGCCAGTTCGTTCACGGCTGCCCCTACCTCCCGGGTGACCCGAGGATTCAGTCGGGCATCCGTCCTGACTCTGAGGTGCTCATCTTCTGCAGCATCAGCAAGATGTTGTCCAGCGGCTTCTCTTTATGGAGGTCAGCGAATGACATCGTCATGACACGGGGCCACAATGGCCGCATACCGCCCGATCATATCTTCAGATTGTGAGCATTGCAAAATATCGGGTCGGTGAAGCCTGGTGCAATCCGCTGGCTTACGACAAATCGCGGAAGCGGGGCCAACCCGCGGACAGGATTTGCTCCGAGGACTACTTGCCACTTAAAATGTGCAACAGAGTTCTGGGTGTGATGGACGAGCACGCCATGTACCTAAAGGGCTGGACTAAGACGGGCGGTCGCCCATTCAACCTGACCATGACCGAGCAAGACGTTGCTCCACGACCGTACCTCACACAGACAGTCCTCATGATAAACGCCCAGGAAGACGAGGTCATGCCTGAGGCGGGGCCACCCGCAGGAGCGGGGACACCCGCGGCAGACACCTCGGATGGTTCATGGCAGCAAGTGGTCACGCCAGTAGCCGCAGTAGCATCTCCTTGGAGGCCGGACCAGCAGACATGGGTCCAGGCCCTCAACAGCTACCTGTCACCAGCCGACGTTTCTGGACTGACCGATCAGCTATACCGTGCTGACCCGTGGGCAGTGCAGGCAGGTATCCAAGACGCACAGCAGAGGAACCTGCGCACTCCTGCGGGGCCACCAGGCGCCCTAGGACCACAGCCACAACGCCCTCCGCAGCAGGCTGGAGGTGCGAGGTTTGTCCCTATGGGCGGCTCCGATGGTGGCTCGCCGTTCCGGACTCCGCCGTCTGAAACGAGCGAGAACAGCTTGTGGCAAAGACTCCAGGCGATTCGCGGAAATCCAGCACTCGCGGCAGCACTCCAAGCAACCACTCCCTTTGGCACTCCGAGGGGTAGTGAAGGAGGAGCGGCTGCGGGGTCACCCGCTGGGCGAACGCCTGCGGAGCCACCCGCTCAAGCGGGGTCACCCGCTGACGGACAGCAAGGTTCAGACTACGAGCGTCGGGCAGCTAACTTAAGAGCACAGGCTACTTTTCTGCAACAACAAGCTGAAAGAGTGCCCAGCCTGTTGCGGAACCGCAACATAGACGTCACAAGCCATGGCGACTTCCGACCTCTCTGGAGTTGGACTTCTGAAGATGCTCCAAACGCTGATCCCACGAATCCATATCGACAGGTGTTTATTCCAGGAATAGCATCACACCCGATATACGGATGGGACAATCACGGTCCAGCAGAGGCGCCGGCCATGGACGCGCCGATGTACCCTGAGTACTACGCGCAGATAATGACACTCCTATGATTGCGGGGCCACCTGCGAACGAATACACTCGGAACTTAGCTAATGAGATGTTTCGTTTGCAGTTTACACGAGCGGTCGATGCGCAGTCTATGCCACACTACGCCTACATGCCCACGCCGACGGACCCCGAGACCATAGTCCAGCCAGCTGGTCTCGCGGTGCCAGCCGCTATGGGCAGCATGCCAGACTACATCCGCGACGTGCACAACACGCAGCAAGCGATACTGGCATCCAGGCAGCAGGCTCGTGACAACACTAGGCTGCGCCAACAACGCGCGATCCAGAGAAGGATTGAGCGCGAGGCCCAAGCGGGGCCACCCGCGGAAGCGGGGCCACCTGCTGAACGGCCAGAAAGGCGGCCGCCACCGACGCCATATCGGGAGGGCGAAACCACGTTCGAGCGCCAAGCTCGGACTCGCCCTGACTTGCCTGCTCCAGTCATCTCAGACTACAACTTCACTCAGTGCCCAATCTGCATGGACAACTACGAGATGGGCACTACAGTGTGGAGACTGGCGTGCGGGCACTTCTTCCACGACATATGCTGGGACCGTGTTGCACAGCAGCATGTCCGCAATCAGCGGCCAGGTGCGCCGAATGAGGCCCCCTGTGCCGTATGCCGTGGACCGGGCATAGTGATAGCACACTTCCCGTATGCTGGACAGCGCGATGCGGAGTCGGACCAAGCGCGCCAGCAGGAGAGGTACGTTGCAGATGCCCGCGAGATGCGTCGGTTACGCGAAGCAGTGGAGGCACTGGAGGCTCGAGCCGCACGATCGGCGGAGCCATCCGCACGTGCCCCAGCTGCACAGGCATACCCCTGGCCAGCGCCAGAACAAGGCATTCAGATGCCGGTCTTGCCCACGCTCCGAGCGCAAGAGCCCCCAGCTGCGGGGCCACCCGCTGAAGCGGCTCCCGCCGCTCAAGCGGGGCCACCCGCTAACGGACCTCCAAACCCAGGTTTCTTGAGGAACATGGAGGCTAACATCAGGCGGAGTGGCAGGAGCGGAGGCGGGATTCGGAGGCCATCTGGATCGACCAGGACCTCTCGAGTGGCAAGCCCGGTCAGCGCCAGAAGCCGGGCAAGCGCTGAGAGCGCAGAGGCAGCCCAGTTCCATTCCACATTCATGATCGACACAGAGGGGCTGACCTACGTGCGTGACGATACTGACACGCTGCCACCAAGAGGCGAATGGATGTCCACGCTATCTGCAAACTATTGGGTCCTCCAGCAGGAACCGATTACTGTGGAGGAGCGCCGCCAGTACGAGCAGATGTGGTGCACCGAGCTGACCATGACTCAATGGGTTCTTGAACAGCGCCTGTTGAGGGGTACACTCGGATCGCAGATCACGTACCACACCAACGACCACACTGGCGTACAGGTCGCTCTTGCAGCGCGCAATGGGACATTCTTTCCTGATGAAGATGGTATGCCCTGTATCTCGTTCATGCTGGACATTGGTTCTAATGTGAACATCATTGGATCCAACACGGCGCGGACCTTCCAGGAGATAATGGCCAGGTTCAACTACCGACCTGCCATCTGCACCCTGAGCAAGACCCTCTACATCAATGGTGTTGGGGAGGGCGCTGCGATATGTCGGAAGATGGGCAACTTCAAGATCGGGGTACAGTACGCCAACGAGGCGAGCCCCCGCATTGAGGAGTATGCCTCCAACATCGCAGAAGGCTCGGGCGCCAATCTCCCGGCTATCTGGGGCCTAGGGGCCATGGAGGCACGTGATACGATCATCGTGTTGAAGCCGGGCTACCAGAAGGTCATCTTCCCCAGCGGCGACTACACCCTGAAGCTGGGAAGAGGCGCCAAGGTCCTGAAGGCGAAGAAGACTCCCTCGGGACATCTCGCGATTCCCTGCGGGCTGTACGATGGGGCCAAGAGCCACACGGCCACGAACACCTTCACGATCCGCAGCAGTCGAGACGGCTACACCGAGACGGAGAACGAAGAGGACCCCGCCAGTGCGGGTCCACCCGCTGCGGCGGGGCCACCCGCTGACGCGTCAGCGGGGCCACCCGCTGACGCGTCAGCGGGACAGTTCGCCAATCCGAATAGGCACGAGGACTTCGTTCGTACATCTACCAACAGCTGGACATCGACCTTCACGACCGATACGTACATCGTCGAGCCGTATATCGACAAGCAGCTCCTGGAGGACACGACCCGTTTGATCGTGAACAGGACGCGGAACAGCTGGTGGGAGGGCCGACAGTGTCCCGAAGGGACTTGGCACCCACCTCCTGAGAACGCGGCGATGATACGGCCACACATGAAGGCCGCCCTGAAGTCCAAGATCTTCTGGGCAGTCCAGGAGGCGGTGAGCAAATGGACGCCTGAGGAGTTTACCCCTCTGCATCCAGCGGGGCCACCCGCGTCACCGCCACCACCGCCAAGCTACACGGGCGGAGGTTCGTCGGACTATGCGGGGCCAACCCGCCTGCTGTCGTCTGAGGACGTCCGCGGGATGACGAACCGCGAGCTGATGGACACTCTCGAAGCCATCACCCAGCGAGGTGAGAGAGCGGAGATCGTGGGTCACGCTACGGATCGGACGGAATACTTTGACATCTCTGAGAACAACCCGCCGAGTCTGTCTGCGAGCGTGGCCACACCAGCGACTCCTGCGGAGCCATCCGCGAACAGCACGCCTCCGAGTCAAGCGGCAACTTGGTCTCACGACAGCCGCTGACGGGGGCAGGCGGGCGCGCCGGCGGCGCTCGCTTGCGAAGAGAAGCCGAATACCGGCCTCCTCGCTACATACGTTGGCCGCGCTGAGGCCCGAGAGGAAAAATATCATTCAAAATGTCTCGTCATCGAAGATATTCGCACAGCTTGCGCTGAACTCCGAACCCGTGGCTATATATGTGACCGGATTACCCATAATGAGGTAATGACTTCAACTGGAACACAGTATTTGGGAAATTTGTTGGCAGGAGACTATAATATGTTGTGGGTGGCCACACCCTCTGATTGGTACGTTCGTACTCCAGGAAAGAGGGCGGGACCACACTATCAACGTATACAAAATCTCCTGATCAAAGCGCGTGCTCTGAGAATGCAGATTGTTATCCTGGGGCCACCCGGGTATTTCTGGAAACAGGGTCCGATCAAAGATGTTATCGAAGATTTGAAGCTGAGCATCATACGAATGAGACTTTGTCATTTCGGTATCAAGTTTGATCGCTCCAGTAAATATCCCAGTGGTTCTTATATACAAGTTGCTACATCTTGTCCTCATATACCGCTAAACTTATGGAGATGTACTTGTGGCTCACACAAAGAACATGATTTGGATTGGTATGGCCAAGATCAGCAACGTGCCGAGTTCCGGCATAAAACCTTGGCTATCATCACTGCACGCTTCCTTGATCAACTCAATAAAGCCAACATGATTAGGAATGAGCGGAGTGCGGTACACCTCAGTGTGTGTACGCGCGTTGACAAAAAGGTAAGACACTACGTTCAATGTCCACAAAAGGGCCCTCAATGGGACCATGTTGTTCGTAGAGTCACGACCGACCTGGACACGAATAAGATCGTTCAAGATATCAAAATCCAGGATCAGCCGACTGGGTACAATTATGTAGCTCCATTACCTGATGGGGTTACAAACATCAGTACTCGGTTGTACTGGGAGCCTCCGGCTCCAGTCCTTCACGGCGACGGTGAGTCGCGAAGGCCACGCCCAAAGCGTGTGACGATCGTCGATGACGATCGGTCTCCTCCCCCTTCGATTGAGCGTTGCCAAACGCGACCCACCAACTTTTCTGAAATTCCGCCATTTCTTGATCTAACAGCGGATCCTTCCGCAGCGGATCTCTCCGCGGAAACCGCGCTGCCCACTGATGCCAGGATAAAACAGAAAGAAAAGCAGAAAGCTGACAAAGAGGCTGGCATCAAACCGAAGAAAATCCCGAAGAAAGTGGAAGACGGTAACGACGATTGTGGAGAGGACCTCAAAGGGCTTGACTGCTCCACATATTTCAACGACGTTCCTCTTGATGACTCGGACT
This sequence comes from Prorocentrum cordatum, assembly GCA_963575745.1. Taxonomy (NCBI): domain Eukaryota; class Dinophyceae; order Prorocentrales; family Prorocentraceae; genus Prorocentrum; species Prorocentrum cordatum. Next base: position 302,611 of record CAUYUJ010006136.1, read on the forward strand.
CGGACAGCGAATCAGAGGACATCTTCATGATGCTACCGGCGGGGCAACCCGCTGACTCACATGCTGATGTCTTCTCGGTGGTCCAGTCACTATGCTACGGCAGAAACAATCAAGTGGACATGCTTGAATTATGTGGGGGCAAGGGTGGTATATCCATATTAGCCTTCAAGAGGGGACTCTCGTCGGGCGGGAACCTTGATAAGATATCTATGGTTGACCTTGGAAACTCGGAAGTACAAAGAGCAGTCCTTCACTACCTCAAGACTTGCTTTGTCAAGATCACGATTTTGCAGCCAAGCTGCAGAACTACTGGACTTCCTTCATACTTCAATGCACAGGTCAATCATGATACGTGGCTTAAACACCACAAAGAGGACCTGCCTCACATCACGTTCTGCGGAACAGTCGCTCTATTACAAGACGACCTAAGACGTTTCTTTCTCAGGGAACAACCAATGGGCACGTGGGTAGATGAGATCCAACCATGGAAGGAACTGGCACAACGCAAGGTCACTTGCCAAACGATTATTGATCAATGCACGACTGGTCTCAAATATTCGTTTGGACAATACATTCGCAAGCCAACACAAATGATGGCAAACAAAGAAGAGTTGTTGGCACCTTTCAGAGGCAAGCGTTGCCCAGGTAATCATGTGCACGCCAATGCTTGCAACAGAGAACTAGCAAGGGCGGCACAGTATACCTACAGAATGCAGTCACTGATCGTTGATGCGGTGCAAATCGCCAAAGATCTGTTTGCTTACGGTCGCGATCCATTCGCGAATCGCGAACGCAGTTACGCGTTCGTAACAAACCGTGCTGGCTACGACTTGGACGACCCAACAATCCAGAGACACTCAAACGGAGAAATCCTGCGACCACCATCTGGCGGTCTCGGGCGCCCTGGCTGTGCAGACAACAACTACAAACAATCACCAAGGCACAGCAGGAATCCGAAGATGTGTCGATGGTATGATGTTGAACCATACTATTGGGACTGTCCAAGCTGTAAGAAGGAATATCAGAAGAGCAATCCTCACCATACCAAGATATCTGGCCAATGCAGATTCGCCGAAAAATGGAAGCTGCCAGATAACTTTGGTCAGCCGCGCCCAGCGGGGCAAGCCGCTCCTGCGGCGCCAGCCGCGGAAGCGGCTCCAGCCGCAAACGCGGCGCCGGCCGCGAAAGCGCGCATGCGCGCGCCTAGGCCGCCACGGCCTGGTGAGGGCGATCCAACCGCAGGCGCCAGCAGCCATGACATCACCAAGGCCAAGGGGGCTTATGGTGACACCACTGGCGCTGGCAGCTCTGACGATCACCGCAGACTGCCGCAAGTGGCAGCGAGGCGCGGACGCATGGAGGGAGGTGATCCCCCACCGCCGCCGCAGCCTCATGCAGAGCCGAGGCCAAGGCCAAGGCTTCCTGATTGGACTCGCTTCGACGTTCAGCTCAGCCTTCAAAACCTGCGCAGCTTTGACCCAGCTGTAGTGCAGCGAGAACTCCGCAAGCTTCACTTGAGATGGTTTCATGCCAAGGAACCAAAGATGCGGATGATTCTAGCTAAGGTTGGTCTGGGTGAAACCCGTTTGAGTCTGATCAAAGGCATTTGCGACTCGTGTAGAGAATGTCGTGCCTGGGAGAAACCAGGCAACACGGTGATGCCTTCTGTGTCACTGCCAGGACGTTTCAACGAGGAAGTCGAATGTGATCTTTTCTTTTACAAACAGGAACGCATTGTCTTTCACATCATCGACCGTTGTATTCGCTGGGCAGCTGGCACAGAGATTCCTGATGAGACTATGCACGCTGTTCTCGATGCCTATCACACAACTTGGATGCAACATGGCCCTGCTAAGATCCTATACTCCGATGGGGAAGGAGCGCTGAATAACGATACAGCAAAGGCCATCCTTAAATCCAAGGGAACAGAGCTTCGTATCCGAGCGCGTGGCCAGCACGCCACGACTATCGAAGCTAGGAACGGCATCCTGCGACACCTCATACACGTGATGGGAGAAGAACTGAATAGATTGAACATCCCTCTGAATTTCACTCGTCTCTTACATGAAGCCTTGTTTGCCAGCAACGCATTTACCTTCTACAACGAAGTGTCTCCGTATAATGCGCTGTATGGCAGACAACCAGCTATGCTTCCCGATTTCCCTGTCCTGGATCATGATCAGTCCGCTGAATCATCAGATCACTCAAAGGAAGAGACAATCAGGAGGGTTAGTCTGGAGGCAATCACGCAGGCCACTGCGGTTGCCAAGACGAACAGGGCTCTTCGTACGAAGACTACTGCTACGGGTGAATTTCACTACAAAGAGGGAGATCTCGTGGACTATCATCGCCCGACCACCACGAAAGACGACTGGGGTGGATGGAGTGGTCCATACCCGGTCATCCGCAACGAACCTGACCGAGGCTAGGTCATCGTGAAGGTCGGCAATCGCGAAGTGCGAGTACAGTATCCTGACTCACGACATACGCTGTACATCGAAGCACTGATGGTCCGCGAGATAGGATCGGACAATACGGCCCTTCGGACAGTATTGGCCTTTATTGCCGGTCTGCCAGCGGGGAAACCCGCTATGACTTTCGGATACCTACCAGCGAAACAGGGCCGACTGCAGATGACTGCTGCGAGCCGGCTTTCGCCTAAGGTGCACTTGGCTCTTCAATATCTCATTCGCAACTATTTTCGCATTGAAAACGTGGTTGCTGTACGACTTGCTAAGAGCCTGACTAAGTTGCCTGCTGCACCATATGCAGACAGCTGTACACTAGTGCACTATGATAACGATGTGACCCCTGGCTTTCATTATTATGAAGCTGATGGCACTGCCTTGAACATCTACGACATCACAGGGTCTACACATTCACGCATCATCCAGTGTCTTAAATCCAAGAAGCCGCTTGCTGGATTCGACCGAGACCTCACTAAGTTTGAGGAACTCGCTGATGGTTCACCACCAAGCGAGCCACCTCCAGCAGCTGCTCCTGAGCAGCCTCCTGCGGCGAATGATGGTCGGCTCCCGACCATCATAGAGGAAACAGAAGAGGATCTGGATGTCTTTGTCTTGGAGTCATGGTATGCTGAACTGATGGATGACAGAACACTCCTTGAAGCTGACACAGAAGAAGTCATGCACACAGTTCCGACATACATGACAGACTCACAGTGCGTGTTGGTCTCTACGACCTGTGAAGATGTGCAAGGCCACTTGCCGGTGCGGGGTCACCCGCCAGGATACGACATGGACACCTCTTACTACGTCCCTCTGTGCTCCACTGATCCGGACAGCCACTATGATCTGGACTCCGACGAGCACGGGAAGTACATCGAGCTTTGCTTCACAGCAGACATGTCCAAAGTCGTCCTGTCCGAGCAGCAACACCGATTGTTGGATGACAGCAGCGTCACAACTATGCGAGTATATGTTAGTGCTGCCTCCAAACGTGCCGTGGTCGTCAAAGAAGACGACCTACTCACGAAGGCCGACATTCAAGCGAATCCGGTCAAAGTTTCCAAAGCCCTTTACACAGAATTGAAGACTTGACTTGACAACAAATGCTTCCAGATGACTGACTTGAGCAAAGCGTCGAACATCATGACTTCACGCTATGTATACAAATGGAAGTTTGTCAAGAACGAGAAGGGCGAAATGGAACGGCCGATCAGGTTACGCTTGGTACTTCGTGGCTTCATGGACATTGATGCCTTCGATGTCGAAACCTTCTCTGGCACGGCAAGGAGGTCAAACCAGAGATTGCTCGCAAGTTCTGCTGCATGCAACAAAGCTTGGATCATCGCTTCCCTGGACATCAACATGGCTTTCTTGAAGGGACTGACCTATGGCGAGCTCGCCGCGGCAACTGGCGAGAAAGAGCGTGTGGTGTGCTTCACACTACCTCCTGGGTCAGCAGCTGTCCTTCGCACATTGCCAGGCTTTGAGTCATATGACGAATCAAAGCATTGTCTTCGGTGCCTCAAGCCGGGGACTGGCACGAAGGATGCTCCCAGGGCATTCTCGCTGAAGCTCAGGTCCATCACCAGGAGCTTTGGACTACAGCCTACTTCATACGATGAAGAGTTCGAGATGAGTTCAAACCTCTTGACAGCCAAACACGTTGATGACATCAATATGATTGGGAAGGAAGATTCCATTGACAAGTACGTCAAATGTGTTGAAGATACGTTTGGAAAGTGCAAACTGAACAAGCACACATACACAAATTGTGCCGTCCGGTACAACAAGACCGACGATGGGAGCGTCACTCTTGATCAGGACGAATACATCAAACAACTTCGTCCTATCACACATCCAGGGCTCACAGGCGCTGATCCTGAGAGCAAAGCGACAAAGACGATTTCTGAAATGTTCGTCAGTCTTCGTGGCGCTCTAGCCTATGCGTTGATCACGCAGGTATGGCTGATGGTCTATGTTGTTTCACTGCAACGTATCCAGGAACCGACAAACATCCAGGTACGACGACTGAACGCGGTTACCAGGAAATTGCAGGCAGGTCCGAAGAAGATCGTGTATCAAGCTATGACTCCAACAGGAGAGGTCGACCTGCATAGCGATTCTGGCTATCGTCGTCTCAACGGAGATGAAGACGACGAAGTCAAAGGCTACGGTATCCGCGGGGCTAACCTGCTGAGGCGTGGCCACACGCAAGCGGGGAAACCCGTCGTGCACCTGGTGGACGCATACTGCAAGTCTCATCGACTGCAGGTGCGTTCGAGCTACTCTGCGGAAACACTGGCAGCAGCCCACAACTTGGAAGACTGCTACCCGACCATTGTAACGCTCCACGAGCTACACTCGGGACCATTGACCCCCACACAGTTGAAGAACATATTGGAACTGGGTGGTCTATGTATCAAAGTCACTCTGACTATTGATGCCGAGTCTGTCTTCAAGTCTTTGTCTAGCAAAGATCTGAAGAAGCCCACAGAATGCACTCTGCTTGGGCACATCAGCTGGATCCGCCAGATGATGGAGCGCGGAATCGTTGAAAGCGTCCAATGGTGTGACACGCGGGATATGACTGCCGATGGTCATACCAAAGGTAGTATTGACCGCGCGTTGCTCTTACAGGTAATGGCCGGTCAGCAATCCTTCAAGCACGAGCTGAAGAAACATACTCCGTATAGGGCGGGCAGGTCGTCTCAGGACAGCCCTGCCTCCCGAGCTAGTGGGGAAACCCGCACGCAGGTGCGCTTTAGTAGCGAGGAAACTCGCCGGTAGCGAGGCTACTCGCGCGCCCTTGCCTTGTAGGCAGCCGCTGTTGCCTAGCACTGTTTTTTTCCGCGTAATGTAGAAATTCGGTGCTTGCTCGTCTCCTCCCCCTCCAACTTTAAACGGAGAGGGTTAAAGGCGAGATGTAAATCGAGCGTGCACCGCTGCCGTGCCTGGCTCAAGCCGGGCCCGGCCGAACATGTGATTGCGCCTCACCGAGGCGCGCTACTCGCATCTGAGATCGGAAAAGACCTTTCTATTGAAGATGCCCCTTCTATCCTTTACTCCAGATCCCATGCTTCATCTTGCTCTCTTGCTCATGCGGTATGAGCCAAAGCCTGGGATATGGGAGCGCCTAAGGCGGAACATATATCTTGGCTTACCAGTGCGTTTTCGACTTCATCTCCTGGGCGTCTTGGAGCGTCTTGGGGGGTCTCTTGGCGGTGGCGATGTGGCGATGTGGCGTCTTGGAGGGAGTGGCGATGCGGCTGTCCGCGGCGGGCTCGGCGGTGGGCGGCGCGGACACCACGCGCCGCAAGGGCAAAGCCAATCGACCTGCGCCGCGCGCTGTGGCAGCTGCCCCTGCGGCGCCGCCGCTGCAGTGCCAGCTGCGCGGGCCCGCGGGCAAGCGGTGGTGCGCGGTGCGCCGCTGGGTAGAGAGGAAGTCGGCCTGCCCGGGCAGCATCGCGGCAGCGGCTCTCGACCTGAACGCTGCCCATCGCAGCGGCGGGCCCAGGCCTCACCGCCTTGCGAGGGTGCGGCCGCAGAACGAGCGGCAGATGGTGCGTGAGATGCCCGTCGTCGCCTGCCTCACCTGCGGCGCGCTGGGGTCGCGCCGCGCTTCGAGCTTCGCCCGCGAGCGTCTGGCCCCCTCGGCGAAGGCGACGGCGGCGCTCACCAAGTTGGCAGACGGGAAATCGCCGCACGGGGACGTGGCGATTGAGCTGGAGCTGTTGTGACCCGGTCCTGTGGTGGTGTACGAGTGCGCGCACTCCCAGTACACCCTCGACGTTCGGCGCTGGGCGGCCGCCGCTGCCCGCGCGCCGAAGGCGCGGCCGCGGCCGCGCGCGGGGCGGAGAGACCCTTCGCCCTCAGCCGCGCGCTCTCTCTCTCTCTTGGCGGTCGTGGGGGGCTCTTCGGCGTCTTGGGTGCCTCGGGAATGCCTCTTGGGCCCGCTTGGGATCCTTTTGGGGGCCTCCTGGGTGCCTTTTGGAGGCCTCTTCGGGCCATAGTCTTGAGACCTCCTGGGGCCTCCAAGGCGCTTCTTGGGGCCATCTTGGAGGAGATGGATCAACCAAGCGAGGGGCTTTAATCCCACCAGCCCTCTGGGCGCAGGTGGTCTAGGGCGTTTCTCTTTCCAACCTCCTGCCTTTCCCTGCTCGGGACGTTCACCCCCCCCCCCCTGCGTTTGGACGGGGGGGGACGGACCCATAGCAGCGTCCAAGATGGCCCAAGATGGCTCCAAGAGGGCCTCCGACGAGCGCAAGATAGCCTCCAAGCTGGTCCAAGATAGCGGTAGACGGGTCAATATAGCCTCAGACACGCGTCCAATATGCCTCAAAACGGCCCCAAGACGGTTTTAAGTGCCCTCCGAGGCCTCCAAGAAAACCCCCAAGAGGCCAAACTCCTTCAAACACCTACGGACAATCAATGTTTTTTTGCTTATCGCTTTTTCGCCTCCGAAGGGCTCTTGAGGCCTCAAGATGGCCCCAATATGGCCCAATATGGGCCCACGATCGCCCCAATACGGCCCCAAGAGCGCCCAAGAGCGCTCCAAGAGCGGGCCAAGAGGGTCCCAAAACTGCATGTTTGAGCCTCCGATGGGGGGGACACAATAATTGAGGCCCCCCCCCCTAATGACCAAGATGGCCCCAGGAGGCCCCTCAGGCATCCTAAAAGAGTCCCACGAAGGCCCCCAGACCCCCCCAAAGAGCCCCAAGAGGGCCCCAAGACGCCCCAAAAGAGCCCCACGAAGCCCAAAAGGCCCTAAGAGAAGCTCAGGAGAGCCCCAAGAAAGAGCCCCAGGAGGCCCCACGAGGGGCCCAAGAGAATCCCAAGAGAGCCCCACGATGCCTCCAAGTTTCGGAGCGCACGCGAGTTTAATATACAAATCAGTGCAACATCCATTACGAGTCGTCGAAACACCCATCACCCCCCATCGAAGCACCATCGTAGTTTGCACTGATTCCCATCTTAAACTTCAATGCGGGAAGCTATGTGTGATCCTTGTTTTCTCGAAGACGGCTGCGCGACTGCATGCGCCCTGCCGCCCCTGATTCACCAACTCCCCTGCTGATCATTTCTGGATGGGCTGGTGGGGATACGCGAATCGCCAAGAATTAACGTCCCCCCAAGAGGCCAAACTGGGGCCAAAACCATACTAAAACCAATGATTTTGGCTTCCTCGACACCTCGCGGAACCCCCTGTCCAGGTCCAGGGGGGGGGGCATGGGGAGGGGCACCCCCCCCCCCCGAAGGGGAAGAAGAAGGAGGGGTGGAAGAGGAAACTCCCTAAACACCGACGCCCTCAGAGGGCTGGTGGGGTTCTCGATGCCGTCGTGTAGCCGGTTTGGCTCGAATGATTCATTGAGTGATCTTAGCGGGCACCGCATCCGCCATTATTTTATTATGGCCCCCAAGAAGTCTCCAGTTTCGGCCAAGGCTGCCACCAAGCCTGGCAAAGTTGCCAAGCGCTCCTCCGATGCCGCTGTCGCCGATGGCACTCATCCCAAGGACGACGTAGACACCCATGCTGCGAATATGAATGCTGCGTATTACTCCAAGCTGCAGACCGCCTATGACACGATCCTGTCGTGCGATGATTTCGGCGCTGCGTTCTTGAAAGAGGATCCCTGGGGCCTGGAATGAAACCTCGATCGCTACTTATCCTTCTCCTCATTCTCCTCCCTTCGGACAATTTGTCATCCTCCTCCCCTCCATCGTCGACCTCCTCCTCCTGGACCTCCTCCTCCTCCTCCTCCTCTTTTTCTTTCTCCTGTTCCTCCTCCTCCTCCTCCTCCTCCTTCTTCCCCTCCTCCTCCTCCTCCTCTTCCTCCTCCTCTTGCTCGGACTCATCGCCCTCGCGAGTTTGTCAAGTTCTGCCCTGCCACCGTCTTTCCCTCGTCGCCCAAGGACCCGCTGCCGCTCACGAAGAATGCTGATGAACACTGCGGGATCATGGCTCCGTTTAGTATGGATGATTTCCAAGTGTCTATGGAGACGAAGGGTGAATATATATGTGGTGGCAATGCTGCGTGGGTCAACCCTTTCTGGTCCTATTCAGGCGGCATGCCACTCGACGTTGCAGCATGGGATGTCATCATCAAAGATAACTTGCACGATGCCAACGCAGCCCGCTACCCAGGACTTCTAGCGGTGGCCGTACTAGGCGAACGAACTCCGGCGAACCCACAGATGCGCGGGTACCTCCGGATGATCAGCCCCGAAGAGACCCTCCATGCCCTCTATATCAAAGTCGCGCAAGAGATCGACCGCAACGCTACATCGACGGAGCTAAAGAAATGGGGTGCGGCCTATCTAAGTGTGCCTATGAAATTCGTGAATTTGAAGAACCACTGGGACGGCTTCTGGAAGGCCGGTGAAATGCGGGAGAAGATTGGCAATGACTACGAACTTCTGTATCCAGCACCGACGCAGCGCGCCGTGCAGATCGCTAACTTCAAGGCCAAGATCTTCAAAGAGCAGAGCCTGGACCTCACGCGCGCGCAAGTTTTCGAACACTACAAGAAGAACTTGACTTTCTCCAAGGCGTCGTCGGACAAGATGTCCGTGAGCTACGTCGACAGCGCCTTGACTGTGTACAAAGGACTACTGTCGTGCCCAGCCGCGCTGGGCCTCGTCACTGAGATGAAGAATCGTGCAGGGAAGAAGACGCCCTACGACTCTATCTACAAGATGGAGCTCTACACGCGGAAAGCGAACGATATCCCTAGGATGCTGTGGATGCTTCGGTACACTAACGAGGTCATCATCGAGGGCGCCGTCGGGCCAGGGGAGCTGATTTTCAACAATCTGAGTGGAAAAAAAAACCAAGGGGGAGGCAAAGGGCTGCTGGACCTGTTCTCCATGAAGGAGGATCTGCGAGTCAGTTTGATCGGCCCGACCCTGGATGGCATTAACTTGGAGTTCAATGGAAAGGAAGCTATTCGGGCGATCTTCGCGTCTTGGGACTCGTATCGGAAGGGCTTCGGCGGGGGCTCAGCTGGGACTGTCGACACGACGTGGTTGACCGCGGAGAAGAAGAGCACGCAGTATTACATCGCCCTGGTCAAGGATATCGTCTTCGACAAGAAATACGACTGGATCATAAGAGGCGTCTTGCGGAACAGACGGGGCATCGCGGATGTGCTCGATCACGAAACCATCGCATCGAGGATCCATCATATCAATGCGCTTGTTAAGGAGGCAGATCATGGAACGGTGTCGTCTCAGCAGGATGGCGTCGATCGCAAGACGGACGCCGTCCCGATCGATGACGACGTCGACTGCGTCATGACCGCGTTTCGCACTGCGCTCGGCAATATCGACATCAACATTGGCAAACCTATACTGGGGACTGACACCATCACCAAGCTGGAAGATGATAAGCGCAACCTCATCAAAGACTACGCCGCCAAAGCGAAGGAGGACACGAGGAACAAGGTCAAGCTCATCAGCATCGACGGCAAGTCAGTACATACAATCGCCAGCCTCATCGAGGACACGCCATTTGGGAAGTGCGCGCCAACAATGACGGGCCCAGCCAGCCAAACTCCATGGCGTCTGCAAGGGGATGGAGCAGAGCCGGCATCCCGCCTTGAGGACTGGCGAGCTCGGTGCTGTCGTGTCGGCGTTCCTGAAGTCCAGGATGCCATCGGCTGATGACACGATTCAGATCATGCCCGGCGACATGTATGCCTTCTTCGACGGCGGCAAGAAGTACGAGACCAAGATGCTGGGCATGCTCTTCACGGCAGATGGCAAGAAGATCACGGAGAAGCACACTCGGCAGCTGAATGTCATCTTTTTGGAGGCTGCACTGGAGCAGCGGAATTAGCTTACCCGAGGCTTCATGACTGTCGCTCAAGTGGAACGTGTCTTTCTTGTCACCAAAGACAACACGAACCTCGATAAGCAGCCCAACCTGCACTTCCCTGGCACGACGAGCGGTGACAGCCTCTACGGCGTCGGACTCCCCAGCCTGTCAGACCTCTGGGTCCTGCAATACGGCGACAAGAAGAGAATTCTCGGAGACGCTGGTATGCCGCTCCCAGGTGGCAAGACTGAGGGCCTCCCGTCGAAAGACGATGGCGTTATCAAGAAGATGAAGAAGACCGACAAGACATGGGAACCCATCACATTCCACAGCAACCACAAGCACCTCTACGAGGAGATCCTTCATCGGACGCACTCGAACGCTTGCGTGTATGACCTGACATGCCTGGATGGCATCCTCGCGAAGGTTTGCATCGAATCTGGAATCCCGTACTTGGGCCTGGTCTGGACCGACGAGTTCCGCGAGGCGCTGCTCAATCACCTGGAGACGCAGATGTTCCAGTGCTACTTGGATCCGGACAGCGACCACTACAAGGCCGACCTCGCTGCTGCGATGGGCGACAAGAAGACTGACGGTGACCACCTCGAGACGCCGCTGACTAAGAAGCGCATCTCTGGGGGCTCTCGAGGCACGGCGGCAAAGCGCAGGAGGCAGGCCTGCAAGGGGCAGCAGACCAAGCACGGCAACGGTTCAGCCATCGCCAAGGCCGCAGCGGAGCAGCAGGATGACGAGGACGGTGTTGGCGGGGATGGTGGAGCTGATGATGGCGGCCTCGGTGACGACGACGAGCCAGCGGACTCGGGGAACGATGATTTCTGAGGGGCAGTGGTGTTTGACTCCATTGATTTCGGGGAGCCTCCTTGCCGCTGAGGTTGGCGGTGAGGCGCACTCGGCGAGAGTGCAGCGGTGCTCTGACTGTGCGTTCCTGGCGGAAGCAGCAAGGCGTTGCCACAGATTCAATCGACGATCCAGCTCGCGAAGCTGGCGGATCCACGCATGAAAAATGAGTTTGTTTCGAGTGATCCCCACCGGTCACATGCTATGCTATGATATGCGTTGTTATGCTATGGCTTTATGGCGTACTCTGTCGTGCTATGCTATACTGCTACGCCACGCTCTGCCATGGTATGATTCATTGACTGCGAGGTGTTGACGCTGCTACGGTGCGATATGTTATGCCATGGTATGTTAGGGTATGGCAGATCATGTCATGATGCGTCAGAGTATGTTATTGTATGTTACGGTGTGAGGTGTGATGTCATGCGACGTTCCATGTGGCAACGCATGACTTAGCTTTTATGGTGTTTTGCGATGCTACTTTCGCTATGCTATAACAGTTGATGCCGCGCTCTGTCATGGTACGCTTTGTCATTGTATGGAACGATATGTGCTGTGATGCTGTATTGTACAATGTTTTGTGTTGTCGTGGTGTAGTATGGCATTGCGTGCGTTATTATGGTGTTGTGCCATGCTTTGCTATTTCATGTTATGTGAGTATTTGACGTGTTATGCGTTTGTGCGTTCAATTATGCGTTGATGTGTTATGCTATGGTCGGTGTGTTTGTCATGCTATGTAATGGCGTGTGCTGTGATGATGCGCTATGGTATGCACTGCTCTGCCATGGTGTGTTATCTTACGCTATGGCCTGTCATCATATGGTATGCTATGCTCGGATATGTTTTGTTCGGTGGTGTGGTGTCATGTTCTGTTATTTGGGGGGCCTGGGATCTGTCGCCCGCGGCATGCAGACTGAATGGGCGAGTCGGCGCGGGGGGCGGGACCCTCCGGGATTGTCGGGGGGGTCTTGGAGTCTGGCGGCTATGCAGAGTCGGCTAGTCGGTGCGGGTGGGGGGGCCACCAGAGATCGGGAGCCCGGCATTCTGGCGGCAGCGGTGCGCAAGGCGGGGGCAGGGATTACCGGGGGCCTGGGAATCTGGCGGCCGCGGCATGCAGGGCCCAGGCGCGGGGGGGGGCGGGTCGGCCGCGGTATGCAGGGCGGGCGGGCCAGGATGTCTGTTCTTAAAATCTAACGACCCCAACCTGTCGGGTGGGGAACAACTTACCATCCCCCTCTTCTGACTCTCTATTCCTCCTCCGTGTTCTCCCCTTCCCATCCTTCCTCCCTCTGCCCGCCTCCATCCCTCAAGCGTCGTTGTCGTCGTCAGTGTCAACGGCAACGCCGTCGACATCGTCATGTGTCATCGGCGTCAAGAAACATCGAATTTGGCCACCATCGCCATCGCAATTCTGCTCCATCGGTTTCGCAGAACACTGCTAAACTACAAATTACCCCAGTGCGACCCTACCTAGAAGTTGGAGCCCTAGGAACGCAGCATTAGTTGTTATGGTATGCTATGTTATGCTATGCTGCGCTATGTTATGTCATGCTATGCTATGCTATGATGCGCTATGTTATGTTATGCTAAGCTAAGCTATGATATGCCATGCTGCGCTGCGCTATGCTAAGCTATGATGTGCTATGTTATGCTATGCTAAGCTGCGCTATGCTATATTATGATGTGCTATGCTGCGCTATGCTATGCTATGATATGCTATGCTTGGCTATGCTATGCTATGCTAAGCATGCTATGCTAATGCAGCGCTGCGCTATGCTAAGCTAAGCTAAGCTAACCCTCTAGGCAGAGCGTATGTAGGGAATTACACCCATGTTAATGAGATAAGCAACGCTAAGCTAAATGGACGTAGCTGGGGGACCGCGGGGCGGATGCCGGGGGAACCGCCCTGGGCGAGCGCCACTGCCCGGCCCTTTTAAGCTTAGACTGTAAGAACCCTTCTAGGCAGAGCCCAGGTAGGAAACAGAACAACAAAACAAACACCAACTACAAACAACACAACAATACGGGACAAACAACAAAACAACATGGAATAATACAACTACAAACAAACAAAACAAACAACACGGAGCAACAACTACAAACAAAACAACACAACAAAACGGCATGCCGAATGCATGGTAAGCAGAAGTGCCATTTTGGCTGAAGGAACTTGCTGAGGTTTTGCATCCGAGTAGTATCCATCAATGCACAATGTCCTCTTACGCCGACATGGATGATTACATGATGCCTAATGTACGCCGTTTGCCTACTGTCCGCCGTAGGCCTGCCGTGGTCGAGACCGCGACTCCACGCAGGCCGCCAGCTGCTAAGTCTACGCCCAAGCCGCGGGCTGAGAAGCGCGGTCGCAGAGGCTCTCGCGGGCCGTCGCAGCAGCCTGCTGCTAAAGCCAGCAAGGCTGCACCGACCAGGACGATGAGCACTCCGTCAGCAGCTGTCGGTGGGTTCCGCTCGCATCTCTTCAAGCAGAAGCACCCGGATGACATCCTTGGCGCAGACATCCTCAACCCGAAGGGTTTGGCGATGGACAAGTCGTTCAGGAGTAAAGCCCACCATATTCTCAAAACTTATCCGTACGATGGTACGCTGACTATGGGAAGCGCATGTACTGGCTGGGCAGTGGGCGTGCAAGCCGCCATGCGGATGCCTACCATCGACCACAAGCTCAAATTTGGATGCGACATCAACAAGAATGTCCAGAAGCTCGTTCGTAAGAACTTCTGCTGTGAGAGGTGGTACGGTGACGTCTGCGACCCAGCCTTCAAGTGGGCAGGCCACGTCGACGTGTTCGAGTTCGGGATGCCTTGCCAACCTTGGAGCAGAAGCAACGTGAAACCATCCGACGAGAAGGGCGCGCATGACAATCGGGCGCATGTTGCGGAGCCTATCAAGGAGTACATCATCGAGAACCTTCCAAAGTATTGATTCCTGGAGCAGGTGCCTCAGATTCTATCTGGGGAAGGCTTGGTATTCCTGCACTTTGTTTTGAAATCCCTTCACGACAAGACTTACAGGGCCTACCGCGTCCAGGCCGCTCTGATCAACTCCATGGACTGCGGGTGCCCAGAGGACCGCCTTAGCCTCATCATTGTGGGCGAGTTGACGTTGGCCGTGAACGGCCCCAGATTTGAGATGCCATTGTTCAAAATGCCCAGTGCCAAAGTCAGCGTGCGTTCCACCTACAATGAGTCAGCGTTGCAAGACTCGAGGGGCAAGTTGCTTGAGGACGCCATCGTGTCTGAGGGCCTGAACGCCGGCGAGACGCAGCGCCTCAATGAAGCGTACGAGTTAATCAGGAAGGGCGGTGTCGACCCAAAGAAGTCCCCTTTCGTGATCGACATCGGCGGAAGCAAGGCACGCATCAAGCTGGATTGTTTCCCCACGATGACGGCAAACAGGTGCTCGAGCTTATCGTATTGGAGTGCGGAGCTCACGAGGAAATTCAAGATCGAGGAGTTGGTACGAGGCCAAGGTGGCGACCCATCGAGACTCGACCTCACTGTGATCAGTCCGAGGGCCATGGGCCAGATCGTGGGCAATGCGATATCCGTGCCGTTGTTTCGTAAGGTCCTAGACAATATTGTGGACAGTTTCGCTGCTTCTAATTCTTGAGTCGGTGCCGCGTCGCTGCGCTTTGGGGTGATATGTAGACGGAGAGTCGTCTACAAGGACGAGTCCAACACGTTGAACATCATCTCCATCACCATCATAATTATGACACTCACCGTCATCAGCACCATCACCACCACGATCGCAATATCATCAGCATCGCCATCACCGCCAGCACCACAACCATCACCATCACCATCAGCATCATCATCACCATCACCATCATCACCATCATCATCAGCATCATCATCACATCATCATCAGCATCATCATACTCATCATCAGCATCATCACCAGCACCAGCATTAGCACCAGCATACTGATCATCAGCATTATCACCATCACCATCAGCATCACCATCATCACCATCATCATCGTCATCATCGTCGCCCTCGTCATCCTCATTCTTAACCTCATCCTGAACCTCATCACCAGCCTCATGCTGATCACCTCCATCATCCTCATCACCACCATCACCGTCATCACCATCGCCACCATCATCGCCAACGCCGTCGCCATCGTCAGCGCCGTCGTCGCCGTCGTCAGCATCATCTTCGCCATAAACACTACAAACACCATCATTATAAAAAACGCAACCACGGTCATCCCCGTAAACGGTCCCTCCTAAAAGGGCAAATGATACACCCGATCCGACATCTCGAGCCCTCAGCCCCGGGGGGTCTTCTCCAAGAGGCCCCAGCGAGGTTCCACGAGGCCCCCAAGAGGCCCCACCTCCTCCCTTCCCCTCTCCTCATTTCCCCCGTGACCGAACGGATTGTGATGTGTGAGCTCGTTTTTCATTCCTTTTCTGATCCTCTTCCTCATCGCCGTATTCCTCGTCGCTCGCCGTTCCTTCCACTCTTTCTTCCTCTTCCTCCTTCCCTTCCTCCTCCAACCTGCGCGTGGCCTGAGGGACGGGGGGCGCAGGGGCTGGACCTCGAGTCGAGGAGGGGGAGGAGGAGAAGAAGGAGGAGGAGAAGCGCCCAAGCTTCGGCCCCGCCCGCCTCCCGGAGAGGCGAGAGGGAGGAGAGAGAGAGAGAGAGAGAGAGAGAGAGAGAGAGAGAGAGAGAGAGAGAGAGAGGGAGGGAAAGGAGGGAAGGACGCGACGGCGGCGCCGACGACGCCGACGGCTCCCTGGTCCGAAGCAGCGGCGGCTTCGAGCATCCGCGCTGCAGGCTGACACTGAGGCGCAGCATGTTGCTGGGTATTCGGCCCATCCCGCCACCGTGCCTGGGTTGCGGGGCAGAGTTTCCAGGTGTGTGTATTCGGGTCTCTTCGGGGCGCTTCCGGAGAAGGATGATAACATGGATTGATAAGGAACGATGGAGCATGATGACACATAAGATGAGGATGAGGAGGATATGGAGGGTGCAGGAGGAGGGCGAGCACTAGAGTCCTCTTGGATGCCTCTCGGAACATTTTTTGGTGAATAGTGGATTCCCATTGGGGCGTTCTTGAGGGTGCCTTGGTTGCCCAATGGGGCTCTTGGGTGTCTTGGGGCCATATGAGGGTATCCTGGGACTTTCTGGGGGCCACTTTTTGAGATATCCTTTGAGGGCCTCTTGGGGCCATCGTGGGTGCGCGCGCGGCGACTTTTGCATGTTGTCCACTGTGGACAAGTCGCCATGTTGGACTGGAAACCCAAGTGAACCCTTAACACTGGCCGGTCGCATTTTGAAGTTCGCATGCGTTGTTTATTTGTGTTTTTTTTTGGTTTTTTTTTTATATAAAAAACTGCGACCAGCGTGATTTGATTTCGGGTGACACGCCCACGCGAGGGTCACCAAATCGCGCGCGCGCGGACGCGCGCGTGGCGAAGTTTGGATTGTCCGCAATGGAAAAGTCACCATGTTGGTCTGGAAACTAAAGTGAACCCTTAACGATGACCGATTGGATTTTGAATTTAACATGCTCTTTCAACGTAGCGGCCCAAGCAAGATGAATATCTTGCTGCTGGAATGGGAAACGGGGGAGGATGCCCTGGCGGCGGCCCTACCGACTGAGCCGCCAGGGCTCCCCCCCCCTCCCAGCTGGGCTGTCCCCCCCCGTCCGCCCATTAATTTTTTGGACCTCCCCGCCCTGGGGTTGCCCGCCGCGCGCCCGCCATGGGCGGCGCGGCGCGTGTGCGTGCGTGGGCTCGGGCCGTGGCCCCTGTGGTGGTTCTACCCGCCTGGGGGGCCGCGGCCGCCTCACTGGTGGCTGCCGCCGCCAGAAGACCTCGAGTCCTCGTGGCCCCCTGCCCCCTACTGGGGGCAGATGGGTACGCCCCACGCGCTCGCGCTTGTGTGGTTCGAGGCTGGCGCGTGCTCCTGGGCAAATCAAGCGCCCCACTTTTTTTTGTTTATATATATATATATATGTTTTCTTTAAACAAATGTTTTTTTATTGTGTTAGTATGATTATTTATGTTTTTTGTTTGTTTTTATTTTTCCTTTTTGTTTGCATCCCAGGTACCACTACACGTGGTACGACCAGCACGAGGACTACGCAGTCCTCGCCGCAGCGTGAAGGCTTTCCCACGGGGGGGGGTGCTGCTTTTGCGTTTCCCTTTATCTCCCTCCCTCTCTGTTTCCCCCCCCCCCTCCTTCTCCGTCGTTGCCAGTTTGGCTCGGCCCATGTTTTGCTCGAGCGGAACGCAGAGCCCAAATCGGTTTCGGTTTCGTGTTCGTGCGTGCCGTGCGTCGCGAGGCGAAGCTGCGTGGGCGGGCGATAGATTTGCCGCCTCTGGCTGACTGAGGCGCGGCCGGACCAACAGTCTCCCTTCCGGCAGCCGGTGTGCCGCGCGGTGTCCTGCTGGTAGCCCGCCGGTGTCCCGTCGGTGTCATGGTGATGATGATGATGATGACGCTGTTGATGTTGTTGTTGATGATGGTGATGATGGGCATGGTGGTGATAATGATGGTGCCCCGATAATGATGATGTTGATGATGATGCTGAAGATGACGATGGTGTCCAGATGATGATGAAGAAGATGATGCTGGCCCTGATGATGTTGATGATGATATGATAAGGTGATGGTGATAATGAATATGATGCTGATGATGGTGATGGTGTCCCGATGATAATGCTACTAAGGTTAATAATGATGCTGTTGCCAATGGAGATGGTGAAAATGATGATGGTGTCCTGGTGATGATGATGATGATGCTGACGATGAGGGTGTCCCGATGGTGATGATGTTGCTGATGATGATGATGAGGTGATGGACATTAACTTTATGGTGGCACACATGTATACAATTTTATGTATATACAGATGTGTGCGTGTGTATGTAAGGGTGCACATGCATATCCAGATGTGCATACATGTGTTGTTTGCATACGCGTGTGCATACTGTATATGTACAAATGTATGCATATACGTTGATGGGGGCCTCTAATCAAATACATGTGGGTGTATGCTTATATATGTATGTGCACTTACGCTACAAAAGCCGCCATGCGCGCGATCGCGCGCGCGCGAGAAGCGCGCGCTGCGAGTTCTGTAGTGTCCTCAATGGAAAAGTCGCCATGTTGGCTTGGAACTGAAGTGAACCCTTCACGGTGACCAACGGGATTTCGGGTGACCCGCCCGCGCGTGGGTCACCCGATCGCGCGCGCTCGCGGGCGCGCGCGTGGCGAGTTCTGCACTGTCCACAATGAAAAAGTCGCCATTGTGGCTCGGAACTAAAGTGAACGCTTAACGGTGGCCAACGCGATTTCGGGTGACCCGCCCGCGCGTGGGTCACCCGATCGCGCGCGCGCGGACGCGCGCGTGGCGAAGTTTGGATTGTCCGCAATGGAAAAGCCACCATGTTGGTCTGGAAACTAAGGTGAGCCCTTAACGGTGACCGATTGGATTTTGAAGTTAACATGTGTTTTTTTCGACGTTTTCAATAATAGAGAAGTCGCCATGGTGGCCTGGAAACTATGATCACATATTTGGTTTAATCGTTAAGCTGTTTTTCGTCTCATAAACAAAAGTTGCAAATATTCACATGGCGAGCGGCGCGCGCAAGTGACACGCGTCATTCGCGCGCGCGCGTGGAGTTTGGTCGTGTCCACATGCGAAAAGTCGCCATGATGTTGGCTTGGAACATCTAGCGAGCCCTCCACTGTGAATTACTTGAATAACCTGCGTGGCATGCTACGTCCGTGGGACAATGGTAGCGCATTGTAGCACTGCGCTATTCCACGTACGTTCTTTTGCACACATACACACGCGCGCACATCTACATGTGTATATACATCTATATATATATATATGTATATATACATATACATACATACATATACACATATATGTGCATATGCGTCGTTGGGCGCCCGAGTCGAAAACCACATCGCGACATAACGCCTTTTTTTGGATAGCAGTGAGTTGCTTGCTGTATGTATCGTGTCTCGCGTCGGCACTCTCATTGTATGTATGTATACATATGACATTTGTATGTTTGTATGCCTGTATGTATGTGTGTATGTATGTTTATCAGTATGATTGTCGGTTTGTCTGTCTGTCGTATGCATGTGCGTGCAGAACGTGCGTGTGCGCGCGTGTCTGGGGCGCATATAAATGTGTGTTTATGATAATATATATATATATATATATATTTATATATATATATATAATGTGTATATATACATACATACATAGTATGTATGTCTGTTTGTCGGTCTGTCTGTCTTGTTTGTCTGTCTGTATGTCTGTATGCATGTGCGCGCATAGCGCGCGTGTGCGCGCATGTCTGGGGCGCACTCCGCGGGGAAGAAAAATTGAAAAATTGCGCTATGCATAGACCAGTTTCCCCGGAGTTGGGTTTTCGCCAGCATGTTTTTTTCAAAATGCTGCTCTCGCTGAGGCGCGGGCCTTATTTTCGGGCCCCGCTCGTTCCGACTCGTGTTCCCGCTGCAGCGCCAGCCTCATTTCCGTGCTTCCGCTCGTTCCGAATCGTGCTCCCGCTGCAGCGTTGGCCTCATTTCCGCGCTTCCGCTCGTTTCGACTCGTGCTCCCGCTGCAGCGCTGGCGTCATTTCCCGTGCCATGCCACGGCATGCAATGCAATGCTAGGTTGATACTACGCTTTGCGGTGCTCTTCTACGCCATGCCATGCCGTGCTCTACAATGCATCGCGTACCCTTTCGGGATCATTGCCCTGCTCGACATCCGACTGTGCGAGTAGAGAGGGGATCTGCGCCATGGTAAGGGATGGGAGGGAGGGGTAGGATGTCAGATATGACGCGAGCGCACCTAGCTTGTCCCCCTCCCCCTCCCCCCTCTCCCTCTCCTCCTCCTCCCCCTCCTCCTCCTCCTCCCCCTCCTCCTCCTCCTCCTCTCCTCCTCCTCCTCCTCCTCCTCCTCCTCCTCCTCCTCCTCTTCTCCTCTTCCTCCTCCTCCTCCTCCTCTCCTCCTCTTCCTCCTCTCTTCTCTCTTCTCCATCTCCTCCTCCTCCTCCTCCTCTCTTCCTCTATTCCTCCTCCCTCCTCCACAATACTCTCAATATGAAATACTCTCGCCTGCTTCCCCTGATGGCTTCTCTTGATAGCCGCGCACCCGCCCGTCTTGTTTTTTTACACACAGGATTCCGGGAAATCCCGGGAAACGACTCTCGCTGAGGCGCCGGCGTCATTTTTTCCCAAAATGCTGCTCTCGTTGAGGCGCCGGCCTCATTTCTGCTCCCGAATCGTTCCGAATCGTGCTCCCGCTGCAGCGTGGGCCTCATTTTCGGATCGGTGTTTGGCCTCCGTCGTTCAGGATGGCGTTCTCGCCCCAGCGCGGGCCTTTTTCTCGCGCGCCCATCCGCCCGCCACCACCGCGCCGCACCGCCACCACCACCACCACCACCACCACCACCACCACCACCTACCACAACCACCACCAGCACCAGTACCATCACCACCACCACCACCAGCACCACCAGCACCACCACCAGCACCACCATCCACCACCATCACCACCACCACCACCACCCACCAACACCACCACCACACCACCACCACCACACCACCACCACGACCACGACAACCACGCACACACGCACGCACGCACGCACGTGCACCACCACCCACTACGCACGCGCGCGCGGAGCCACAGGTCCGCTACGACACGCGTCCGCGGATAGAGAAAATCAGCGCCATGGTAAGGGATGGGAGGGAGGGGTAGGATGTCAGATATGACGCGAGCGCACCTAGCTTGTCCTCCTCCCCTCCCCTTCCCCATCCTCATCTTCTTCCTCCTCCTCCTCCTCCTTCCTCCTCCTCTTCCTCCTCCTCCTCATCATCAACCTCCTCCTCCTCGCTCCCCCTCCTCTCCTCCTTCTCTCCTCCTGCTCCTCCTCCTCTTCGTCCTCCTC